>APFE030265643.1:73936-155805 GCA_000404065.3 Pinus taeda | reverse complement strand
ATTCAATACCATCTATAATCACTGGGATACCCAAAATCATGAAGCTTTTCAAATGTAATCCATTTTTCCAAAAAATTCTACCAGGATTTTCTAAAAATCATGTCGGAATTTGTATTGTTTTCCAGGTGAAATTGTGACATGTTTAGGCTACGCGAATTATTTCCACTACTTCCTGTAAATGTCAAATTTTCTATTTTGAATCACCATTTATTGACAGTGGTTTGTAAAAAAAATTTCACACCTAGAATAGTAACAAGTGGTAATTTTTTAGCTTAGTGATAAATCTATACTTTAAGGGCATTGAAAATGTTGCTGACTGGGAGAATATTTTAAAAGTACAAAGAATAAATGGCTACGAGAAGAAGGCAAGAAGTTATCTGCACTGATACGACTAACTCACTTGTGCTTGTCGATTAAAGGTTTTACTGGTGAGTTGCGTATCATCCATATGTGAATCTTTCCATGAAAGAGAATAATACCAATAAGATTTGGTCTAGCAAATTAACGAATGTTGCATGAATGACACAAGTGTTTTATTTCAAAGAAATTGTTTATTTTTCACACATAATTTTGATTCAAAGACAATAAAAATTATGCTAATAGCCAAGAATATTCCTATTCCTTTGACTCTAGAGGCATTTATGCATTTATTCAAGCTATCAAACCCAGATATATGCTTAAAATTGTTGGAAGAAAATAGTTTTTTAGAGTCACAAGCAGGTGACATGAACATCATTCAAGAGTTCATTTAGCCAACTTCTCAAATTACTTATGATCTTTCTGTTCTAGATATTACTTTGTTTAGATAGTCATTTACAGAGTTTTGTTGGCTTTATTCCTATCTAATGACCCAAGAAACTATGACTAGTGTGCCAAGATACATTCTCTATCTGCTCTATTATTCATATAAAAAAATTGTGTATTTGATTGGACTGATCTTATTTCAAATGAATTAGATTTTCAATTAGTGACTTTGTTCAAAAGCAACAAATTCTCCATGATGGCATATCTAATAACAACCCTTGTCTTGAGTCATGTCTTTCATGACTTATCGCATAACCCTAACATCAATTTTAGTGAGAACTAATGTAGTTTTGATAGCCCATATTGTGGAAGTAGGAATCTACTTCAAATTTTTGTCTACTCCAAGATATTTTTGTAAAGCAAATCATTTTCATGATAACTAGACAAGAGCGCCATTGAATATATAGAAAAGTGTATGTTTTCCTATTTTGAAAGGGATACATGAAGAAATAGAAAATAATATGATTATTTGAATTTATGTGTTTCGAGGTAAAAAAATGTTTCTTCCAAGAATTGTTATAGACATGTATTTTGCTGTTGAAGTCTGCAAACAATACTACAATTGGCTAGTTATATTTGAACAAAGAAGAAATAATTGATTTCTTTGCCATTAATGTTGGACAAGTAACTATGAATAATTCAAGCCACCTTATAGATCTTGTGAAGTCTTTGCATTGTTTTAATTTAAAATAAGTTGAATCCAAACGAGGCTTTGAACTAGAAGGCCTATTTATCGCACATCTAGGTGTTGTTAAATACAAGAATTTGTTGAAAATAGTTGCAGAGGAAAGAAAAGAGAGTCACAATGCTCCAAGCAATAATCAAGAATTGATAATGAGTACTAGAGAAATTATTGAAGAAGCAAGCATAAACATCGAAACAAAGTACAAGCAAAGAGGCAAAAACCCTCCATGGAAATCTTCAACTTGCATATCCAGAACTAGTCTGACTTCATCTTCGATTCAATGGAAGTGAAAATATACTGAAAGTGAAAAGATGATTCATGATTAGCTATTAGATGGCGAGGATAACAAATATCCTTCTCAGACATTTATTCCAGACAAAAGGAACATCGTTGAATTGGCCAAATATGAAATTCCTTTGAAAATAGAAATCATCGAACCAACTATGAATGTGGAGATTGAAAGTGCTAAGATACTTGATTGGGTTAGTACTTGTTTAGTTGAAAATCATAAAATAATGGAGAAAATTACCAAATAAGCTTCTATTTTCGATGATCACCCTGTCACTTTTCAAGATGCAAGCTATAACAAGGATAGTAAGACCTTGAAAATTGAAAAAATTAAGGTGCATAATAAAAAACTTATTAATAAAGCATAAAGAAGTGTTGATGTGTCTGGAATTGCAACCACTAGACTCATGAGATTTCATCAAGCTAATAGTAACACACTTGTAGTGTCTATTGAGGAATAGGAAGTAGAGAATCATATACTCAAATCAAGAATAGAAGATATGGAAAACACTCAGAATTCAGGTCCTTTGTTGATGACTCCACCCATCATATGAACTCTACCATCTGTAACTTGTATTATTAGCACATCCCATGGATCTAATAAATATATGAAACTTATTAATGCAGTAAAATATCATATTATCACTAATATATGCCAAATACTAGAAAGAATTGAACATGCATGGCAAGCAGTTTCTGATCTACTATGTTTAGCACAAGAAATAAACTGTAATTTTCTAATTTGGTTAAAAGTAATGTTAATGAAGACAAAAAATTTGTTAACAATGAATTTATTAATTTTAGTTGAAGGCTTGAAATATTGTCTGATTTGGAGCAAAAAATAATAATTTCCAAATTCTAATTAAATGAAGCAAATCAAAGTTGGATGGCATAAAAGAATCAACACACTATAAAACCTTATTTCTGAATCTGAAAGCATAAAGAATAGAAGAATTTATGCATTTCTAGAGGCAGTGCAAATTGTTCAAGATCTAAAAGGTCCATGCATCATACACAATTTTGAGTTGATCCTAAAAGATACACTGACAACTAAATTGAAAGAGATAAAAGAGTCAATGGCAAGACAATTTGACTATATAACTGATTTCACTACAAAATAAATGAAAAAATGGCTTATTAAGTTTGATAGTATTAATGTAGAGAAATATGTCTTAGCTGCTCAATTACAGAGAGGCCATGGAGATCGAGAAACAAAAATTAAATCAATAGTTAAGTTATAGATTAGATTCGGTCCAATGAAGGATTTCATTAAATATATGTTGAAGAGATTTTTTCAAGACATCATGGATCCATAGGACAATTGATAGTCACACAATTAGCGTATATGTTTTCACATACTGTAAGTGTCCTTAAACCTTTTCACATTCATTATTTATTTACTATTATTTAGTTATTGAGATTTGTAAATTGTCTCGATGTCACCTTTTATAATTGCTCAATATAGTCCCTTGGTTTTTTTTGCAATTTTCTTTTTGCATATTACAGTTTAGAGGAGCCCAATCCCAATCCCCATTGAGACAAACACATTTAATTTCTTGGATGCCGGAGTGGATAGTTAAAGAGAAGATACTAGAATGGCATTCTAAATGAGCTTATTAGCTAAGTTATTGACCATTTTCATTATCGACAAAAGTGACTTCCACACAAAATGATAGTTCTTAATGTTTTTCATAAGATCTTATATGCATCTGAATTCGATGACATTGCAAAACAACATTGATGGAACATAATTTTTCAAGGATAGGATTTTAATTCTTAAATTATATCTAAGTTTCTATTACTAATCACAATGAGAATGAATAGTCAAGAATAGTTTTAGATTTCAGATATGTGTTCCATGTATTGTACTTGTTTTAATCATAACTATAATGATTGAAATTTAAATCTCGATACAATTCTTTTTACTATGATTTTGTTTCTTAATGCTCGAGACTTATGCTTTGAGCTCATGTATTATGTCATTTATACATGTTCCAATAATACATAATAGAAATTTAGTGAATATATATATATATTTTTAAATTTTACCAGTTCTATTTGCTATGGAGTTTGAATAATGTTAATTATTTTAAAATTTTAATTTTGTGTGGAGTGCGACAGTACGAAAAGGATTTTATTGCAGTTTTCCCTTATCTCCATATTGTGCATAGTAAAATATTTTTCCATAATTCTAAATGAAATTGATATATTGATTTTGTGCAGTTTTGATTTCAGGTTATACGATTGTTTGTTGTAAAATGTTTCACATTTAACAAACCAATCATCAAAGTAGTTAACACAAAGTGAAGCTCCCCACACAAATCTCTCTGCATAATGAAATATCTCCAAATAAATCTCGCTGCACAATGAAATATCTCTACACAAGAACTTATTAATAATAAATACAAGTGTGTTGCAATGTTCCACACTTTCGCATGCATTCTATCTTCGCACAATTTTTCTGCACAATTATTATTATGTATTATTGACAATATTATAATACTAAATAATCCACATCTCTATTTTTCAAATATTATACTTGCACAATTCTCCTACATAATTATTTTATGGGATATTGGTAATATTTGAATACTAAATAATTTGTATCTTCGTATCCCAAATTGTTCTACCACAATGTTCCATACTTATTCATACATTGTCCATCAAAATTTTCTCGCACACCTTCCATAATATATTTTAAACAATTATAAGACACTTGACATTATCAAATGCACTAAATACAATATGGTATTAAGGCTATGTCTCTTTATTAATTGAAGAATTAGTGCAAAAGTAAGGATTACCAATAAACATTAGTGCTTATAACATATTATATTACATAATCATTCTAATGTTAATAGGTAATGTAAAAAGTGTTGAAAGCATGTACTAGATACAACTGTGTAGTGCAATCATATATACACAAATTATGTCAAGACAAAAACATTTGTGAATATGCAAAAACTTGGAGTGAAGAATGTTAGAAATATTGAGAGGGGACTGAATCAATATTTCATTCCCAATTCAAATTTACTTAGTTTATGTATTAATTTCCAAATTTTACTTATTTATATATTTCATTACCAAAACACTGAGTTATAGATTATAAATTATTTAGTAAACCATGAGAAACATGAAGTATAAGAGAATGTAAACCCTAAGAATCCAAAACACATAAACACATATGGACACCCGATTTTAGGTGAAATTCAATATGGGAGAAAACCACAATCGTTGTAATTTTGTATTATTATTATTATAAAGAAAGTATTCTTACATTTTTTACTGGAACAGGCTCTTACCAGTATGTAGGCTCTTACCTATAGGAGGCTACAACCTCCACAAATTCTCCAACTCCTACTAGAAGGAAGCTACTACTCCATGACAAATTTACCAAATCCTACTAGAAGGAAGCTCCTACTTCCTCACTAAAGGCTATAACCCTCAGCACCTTTGTGAACCACATTTTAAATTTTTCATACTATATCCACTTGTGTCAATCAATCATCAAAACATGCTACCCACCTTTCATCAAATTTTCAAGCTGGACCCACTCCCAACAATATTCTCAAACTAGATAATTGAATACCATTGAATCACTGAATAAATGAATACATTTGAAACACTATCAATACCAAGGCATCAAGACACTAAAGAATATAATGTATCAAGGAAACATTCCATAAACCATTGTCATATGCCAAACCAAATCAAATACTCATCAAGTCATAATACCAATAGTAACAAATACTATCATAACCAAGTAGTGCTAATATTTCTAGAACTAATTCTCATCATCAAAATCCTTTTATCATTGTCACTATCAATACTAATCCATGTACTAACCAAGTCACAACGCTGTCAAATCTCATCCACAATCTGTCAACTACCAATTCACAAATTGTCAAGCACAATGTCCAAACACTTTGCACACAACCAAGCCAAGATCAAATCTCTATCTAAATATAGGAAACTACAAGTTCTACCAATATATAATATCATTGTCAAGCATCAAATTCCTCCTACTAGATCATAAATATTCTGATATGAGTAAAGAACAAGAAACCACATTTATTTCAAAATGATATCTGTCCCAACAAGTCATAACACGTGGCATTGTAGCATAAACCAATTATATCTCATATATTTTGACCAACAATGTGAATAAATAAAAAGTATCTACATTATCAATAAAATTGTTGAAGGCAAAAAACATGATACTTCTATCATTATTAAGGAAAGGGCACTACTAGCATGCTCAATAAGTGTACTCTTGCAACAAAGCTAACCTAGGAAGACAAACAGAATGCCAAATTCACTAATTTCAACAAGAGACAAGAGACATCATACGTCTTTGTCCAATATACAAGTACTTTGTCAAAAATTCAAACAAGTAGCCCACAAGAACCTTCTACCAAAATCCTACTCATCATTTAAGTCAGTGCACTCTAGAAAAAATATCATTCAAGTCATATAGATCTCATTCACTATGATATTCAAGTGAGTATACCTCCGCAATCAACGTTCATAACCTATGCAAAAATATAATCTTTACATATTATTTTCATATATTTGCTAATTCATTTAAGGTAACATATAGGTTTCAACACACACACTAACAACAATGCCAATCACAATCAAGGACTGATTTCTGTGATAATTTATTGTCATGGATTTCTGCATACTTATTCAAGGAAACACACAAATCTCTGCAAGATAGGAAAAAAGAAAATAACTAGCACCATATCCCTGAGAAATGAACACATGAACCTCTGTCATACTGATCCCTACAAATTAGGATCTCAATTCATCATTCAAGTAGCAACGAAGACATACACATAATCCAAAACTTCACCCATTATAGATCCCTACACAAATTATCAAGTTACTACTATATCTCTGCAAAACCCTAGTAACAATACAAATGTCAATCAATGACTGATCTAAGCTGTGTGTTCATCATAATCCTCCATATTCTCCATGACATTAATTCATAGAATCAAGGCATATGAAATAAGCATTGTTTTCAGATCTCCGCATAAAAGAACAAGACAAAACTCTGCTCTACACTAGCCCATAGTCCTTAGGTCAATATGATCTCTGCAACGAATAGTGCCATACTACAAGCATCACTTACAACATATCGATCATAGAATTCTTTTCGCAACAGTCTTCTACCAATGGCTCTCTGCATAAGACATTAAGGTATTGATCTCTACATTGTCATGGAATCAAAACAGTCTTTTCATACTACAAACTAGTTAGATATTATATCCTCTGATTATATCTAAGAAAATCAATTAAAAAAACTCACCTCTTTATCTCTACACATGATTAATACATTGATTTATACATACTTATGGTGTGTAAATATCTCACGAATCCCTGTCTATCAACCAATATAAACAAGGAAAATATAAAATAATTTGGAGACATGTGTGCACTATCTAAAATAAAGTCTCATTCATTAAATACATTATAGATCTACAATTTTCGCTCCATTACACCTACAACATACAAGTTAGTGAATTGATCACATAACTAGATCATCTCTGTGTGCCCTGGTGTAGACCCGTGGCAGAGACTCAAGAAAAATGCTCATCAAATTCACATAAAATGGCTTCCATTCACTTCCTTTTTATAGCATTTTTATATCACAATACCACACAAAAAAATAATGTATTTGAGGTTGGTAATTTGCACCATGTGAATTCCATCCTGCATACACAAATCCATGGGAAAAAAATTGGTTTCACTCGTTGTTTTTATTTTTCACCACCTACAAGCATGGTTACACAAAATATTAAGATATTTATCAACTATAGCCCCATTGTAAATATGGTTCTACCAGTGGCTAAATATTTATAGCCACACTTTTGTGCACTTCCTCCATGTGATTGAGGCTTAAACTAGATAGATTCAACTCTTCTCAATCTAAAACTTTGAGACATACATCCTTATCTCCTGTGACACCTATACAAGATTTTAGAGTCTTTGTATCACCCTAGCAATCCTTTGCAAATGTTATTTAAACCTATGCAACTTCCTGTGCTACCATTGTTTTCCAATAATCAATTCAAGTAGTCATACTGAGTTGAAATCAAGTCATACAAACAATTCGTGTAGAAAATGGGCATACTGAGATAGAAGCAATATATATAAATAAATAACCCTCCATTTAGAAATGTTGAGACGTAAACATCTGACTCCAACATCAAATTAAAACATCTAGGTTGACATTAAGGCCAACACATTAGCCATAATGCTAACAATCTCCCCCTTTGGACTTGATGTCAACCTCTTACAAAACAACATCAGGGCCTCTCTCCCTCGTTGACATCAAGGGAAAAGGGAAAAAAAAAGGTGAGGGAAGTACTCTGATTGATCTTCTAATATGGACAAAGATCTCAAATGACCGTGCTCCCCTTGAGCATATATTGGACCCTCTAGTGATATGAAATAAAAGTAGAAATCTTGTTGTAGTAGATACATAGTTTTTCATGCATGATTGATATCTACCTCTCCTCTATTGACTATCGGAATCTAAGTTTAGTTATACACGATTTTAAGATCTGATGAGCATGAATAGATAATGGACCAATAATGATACATATATAGGATAAATACATGGCATCCATCAAGAAATAACAATGCAATACATAATGACTATCAACATAGAGGGGCTTTGAAGCATCATTATAAACCAACCAACATCATGATATAGTGCAAATCCTTGGAAGCATATGAGATATTCATAATCATGTAGTATAACAACAACATATGCCAACCAATAACAATAGAGATAAGAGCAACCCAAATATCATGCCATATTAACAATATCATATTACATCCTTCTTATCAAGGAAGATGTCAATCAATTGTAAGAAATGAAAGAGGATTGACTAGAATAAACAATGAATTCATTATATATCAACATCAACCATGACATAGTGACCATATCATTTATCCTCCAATAGTAAACAATGTATCATAGATTATGTTAGGGTCATATGTCTAGGAATCTTGGTCATGTTATTCTTTCTATTTATCTAAGGTCAATTTGAAATATTAGTCATGATGACCTCACTATTATGGTTTAACGATGTTTAGATTTAGATTAAGTGTCATGTAAAGTTGTTTATTTTTCTAAGGGTACAAATGTCTAAAGTCATGAGGTTTCCTTATTGAAGGATAATCATAGGTAATTTTTTGTCACCATGGAAAGAGTTCAAAGGTAATTTCATAAAAAATCCTTGGTTATTATGGGTTAGTCACCATCCTTGGTTATCATAAGTGGGTCACTTAAGTTTATAGGTTAAGTCTACATCAAAGCAATCATGAGATGGATTAGGCACAAATTTGGAGGTTGTGGTGATTCAGTTTGAATGTCATTTCAATGACAGGTTATGAACTCAGTGGGAAGATAATGGTCATAAGGACTATCCTTTCCTTTTCCCCAAGCATTGCGTTTTTTAGGAGGTGCTTCGAATTCATGATTTCCATTCCCAATCATGATTATTGCCTCATTTCCTCTCTAGGAGATTTTACAAGATTATTTGAACTTTCCTCTTCATTCCACATCACTCACTTATTCTCCATTTCCATCGGAAGCCATGACATGCTTGTTTTGGTTCGTTGGGAAAGGGAGGTAGGGGTGCTACGAATCCATACAACAATGTAATTCTCGCATATCGGTGTCTGACCTTTCTTCACAGGTGAAAAACCAAGTCTATCTTTGTTCCTCAGTCCTAGATGAGTCCTAAAATTGCATATAGGAGCTAGAAAAAACATAAAAGGCCTGCAAGAGAGATAAATTCATCATCGCTACCTTTTTGAAATCACTGCATTTCTATATTTTGTGCTATGTTTTTTCCTAGTCGCTGCGATTCCACACAATGGTCTATATTTCACATTTTCCACTTCCAAACCTGCATTTTTCTTTGTGTAGCCTCCACATGCAATGTATGCCATGGTATTAAAACTAAATTGAAGCTTCTTTCCATAAGTGTTTATGCTTAAAAGTGTTAAAAAACCCAAATACCTTTAGAATTTCATTTCTTCCTTTTGCGCTACGACTGTCCCATTAAGGTTGTCTATCAATTGTTGTGAATTTGCAAGTTTTTGAGGGTTTTCCTGAGAAAAGTATAAATTCTTTAGTATTATGTGTAATTCTTGTTGTCTCTTAAGTCATCATCATAGGTTTAAAATATCATCACTCCTCCACTATTACAAAAAAAATGCTTATAACCTTATACTATTTACTGCTGTAAGAGCACAATCATGTCAACCCCAGAAGACAAGAAGCACAATGGAGGTGCAATTGTTCGATTTGAGCCAGAATATGTCACATTTATCAATGAAGGCCCAACCATCAGAATGGTTTTTGAGGAGGTGGGGTGTATGAGGTTTTGTGAAAAGATTCAGGGGTATCATTTACAATTGACTAAGAAATTTGCTAATGTTTTTTTTGGTTTGCAAGCAAAGGTGGCAGTCACAATCCAATCAATAATTAAGGCCACTGAGATCCCTTTAAATGGTGAGGAATGGTTTAAGGGTATGGAGTTAGATTCAATTTATTTCAAAGACTTTCTAAAACCATAATACTAGGAGTATGGGTCTACTCTTCCATGGAGCTATCTACAAGACCACCATAGTAAAGAGTTGGAGTTAATTCAAAGGAATTTTACATGTGAAGGGAGTTTTAGTAAAGTTTTCCAGTATCATATAAGACTCCTAATGCATTTTACAAGAAAAAAACCTTTGAATATTCCTTAATACTTATTTAGGAGTCTTTGCAAAATTTCGGATAGAGTTCAAGCCAAAGGGAGTCCTATTGAATCTAGTTTGTTTCATTTCTCATTAATTAAACTGCTGGTGGTAAAGGAAATTGAAAAGAAAGAGAAGTCATGGAAGGTGTTGGGCTGTAAATTTATCATTATTATTATCGCTTATTAACATCCATTTAATCCATTTCTATTGTTATATATATCACAATTCATCATATAATTCATTTCATAATTATTTATGCTCTTGTGGATAAGTAATACTTGTTCTCATCTATTTTTAATAAATTGATGATTATTATGCATGATTTTTCCAATGATGGTTTATTAGTGATTTTTTTATAAAACCACACAATTTTTGCCTCCAATATCTCTTCCATATTGAAAATTTGATCTTCAAATCATAATCAAATATTCCAACTCAGAAATTCGATGGGATAAAAAGCGATGGTTTTGCATTGGACGTTTCGAGCAAACGAAGAAGAATCTTGAAAATTTGAGACATGGGTTTTTTGAAGAATGGACCAAATCAGTTTTATGAGAAGCAATTTTATAAAATTCAATCTTTATTGAGAGAAAAGAAAGGTTCTTTGAAGGACATATTCATAGATATTTTGTTGTTGCTGTTTTCTAAATTGCTCCAATTGTAATACCAGATTCGACTTGCTCCAGCTGAATCGTGATGGAAAGATATCTTAGATATCATCTTTCTTATTGATATTTTGTAATTAATCTAAATGTATGGGAAACCATTTTTTAATCATTTGTAAATTTCCCTTTATTATTTGTGTATTTAAAAGACACAAATTAGAGAGAAAAGGGAGATAACATAGATGAAGCAGATCAGATATTAAAAGTTTTCCTTTGGCGTGTAAGAAAAAAAATTCATTATGTAGTTCCTTTTATGAACTAATGAGAATTTCAACACATTTTAATTCCATATAGTCTATAATCCTTAGCCAAAATACTTATTAGAGAGTTGGGCCTACTCTTTCAATCAGGTGTTGTTGGATACGGTTCGTGTGAATATGTATGCTTTTTATTTATTCGTTAATTCTCTATGATTATTGTTTCATTTCTCGTTTCTTTATTACATTGTTGTTATTTTAGATTGTTGTTACTCTAAATTTTCGTTACTCCAAATTGTTGTTACTCCGAATTTTTGTTACTCTCAATTGTTGTTACTCTAAATTGTTGTTACTCTTGATTACTGTTACTCAGAGTTGATATTATTTAAGATTGTTGTTATTTGGTTTGTTAATTTCTGCTAGATTGATTTAGAACACTCTAGGTATTGTAATTTGTAATTGCTCAATAATGCGTAGGGAACCTGTGACCTACATAGACCTTACACGATAACCTTCAAATAACCAGATAGACCCCATATTGACAATAAATGTAAGACCCCAAAATATCATAAATCCTCCACTGTTACAATTTTTTTTTTGCTTATGACCCTAAATTATTTTTTGCTAGAAGAGCACAATCATGTCAACTCTATAAGACAAGAAGCTCAAGGTAGGTGCCATTTTTCTATTTGAGCCATAAGATGTCATGTTTATCAATGCAAAGCCAACCATCAGAATGGCTTTTGAGTAGGTGGGGTGTATGAGGTTTTGTGAAAGGATTCAGGGGTATCTTTTAAAATTGACTGAGGAGTTTGCCAAGGGTTTTGATGGTTTGAAAGAAAAGGTGTAGGGACTTACTTTTATAGTCACATCCCAATCACATCATAAATCAACACACCCAAACATCAAATAGGCATCATCAATAGTATGTAATACACCAATGGCAAAACCATAATGCCAACAATGAGTTTTTGGAAGCATATGAGAAACTCCCCTTGAACATGTCATATCTATACATCACATATATAACATTAGTAGTATAAAGCATAGCCAAAAGAATAACCAAACAACATATGAAAGCATCATCAATGCAAGGCTCCCCCTGAGATCATGCACCACTGATCCTATGGACTTCATTGATCCACATGAACTTTTGCAACCCTTTCATAAATAACATAAGATACAATAGAATTCAGTGGGGACTATCTTCCCTTACTCTGAATCTGAAGAGGAGGAACTTGAGTTCTTATTTCTTCCTGGATTTTTCTTTAGAACATTTAATTTTTTCTGCATTTCTAAATCCTTTTTCTATGACTTTTCCATCATCTTCTTATATAATTTCACATCCATTTGATGTAAACACATTTACATTCCATTTATTAGCTATTTGGACTAAACTTAAAGTGTTCTCCTTTAGCCCATCAACCAATAATACATTAACTTATTTTATATTCTTAATATCATGATCAACATTACCCTTACCTAGTGCCTTAGTAGATGAACTATTTCCAAGAATAGTATTACCACTCTTTTTTTTTATTAAGAGAGGTAAATTTGCTTTTATTTCCATACATGTGATGAGAGGATCAACTATCTATGTACGTTTGATCTTCCTCATCAAATGCACATAGAGCAAGGCGACAACTTACTTATTCCTCTACCTTCTTCTTAATATGAGGAGCGTTGGTGCTATCATCATTTTTATATATTTTGATACCAAAATTATTTTATGGTTGCTTTCTTTGGAGGGAGTCTACTTTTTGTCTAAATGAATTCATTGTCTTGTTCCCGCACTTTTTTCTACATGTACAAACTTACTACATGTATAACACCTTACATGACCACAAAAGGGAACAAGAGATTCATAATATTTATGCTTCATATTTCTCTTATTTTAATCAATAGCCTTGAGACCAAACATATTGCATGTAAAACAATACCCCTTAAATAAACTTGAATACCTAAAAACTGATTATCTTCCTATGAAAATACCATTTTCCTGAGGTCTGAACAATCTGATTCTACAATTGGATGAAATGTTTCCATGGTTATAACAGATAAAATATTCTATATCATTGATCAAAGGAGATAATCGATCGTTGTTTCTATTATTGAGAGCAAATGATTTCCTTTGAAAATTCAATTTCCATTGTTATTGGTCTGGTTGACTTCCTCATTCTTTACTGGGTTTCTCAGAGCTTTATTTTTTATCCTTAGAATTACTTCTTGCATATACCTTTGAAGTAGATTATCCCATAACGTATTCATAAAAATCAAGGCCTTTAGAATTCTTACCTCATCTTCCAGTATTTGACACCAATCTTCCTTTTCCATATAGTCCTCCCTGATTCCTTCTTCAATCTTTCTTCCTTTTTCTAGTTGTTTCCTTAATTCGATAATCTCTTCCTTAAGTCCATTATCTTGTTCTTTAAATACTTGAAGTAGCTCCTCATTTTGTTTGTTTGATTTTTCAAGATCTCATATTAGAGAGATGATCTCAACTTGAAGAGCTTCACAATATTGTTTCTTCTCTTTGACTTGTTCTATTACTGAGGTAATATTCATTGATTCATCATGATCCCCCTTTTGATATTACTGAAACTTATTCTCAAGACTGTTAATATTTTTCAAAGGAGAATAAAGTTTTCTTGTAAATTTAAGTACTTCCTATAACCCATCTTCTTCTGAATCAACAACTCCATATGATATAACAAATATTGTTTCATGATCACTCTCATCTTGCAGCGAATCATAATATATTTTAGATTCATTTAGTGTCTCAGAAAGATGGCTACCTGTTAGTTGACCTGATGAGAAAACTTCCTTTACTTTTTTTCCTTCTCCTTCATGTATGAACTAAAAATTATCCCATAACTCCTTTGTGGTTCCATAATGCATAAATTTCTCTAATACTGAATCAAGTATGTTACAAAAGATTTCACTTAATGCTTTACTATAGTTTTAAATATCTTGTCCTAATGGAATAGTTTTAGTATAACCATTAGAGACTAATTTCAAACATCATATCTAAGGGCCATTATCCTAGACTTCATATTTTCTTTCCAATCCTAATAGTTAGCATAACCAAGAATGAACAAACCTTTATTATCCATACCTTCTAACATGGCTTGTTTTGCTACTAATTGTCCTTGATCTATGAATGTAGATATTTCCATGACGTTGGATACATCACTGTCACCGATTTCTTGACTTGACCACTTCCATTGTGTTTCCTTCTTCTTGAGCTTCCTTCCCATTTTCCCTAATCTATTTTCAAGTGTTTAAGCTTTACCAGAGATACCTGCTGTGATATGAATTGTTAGAAATACTGAGGGGTGAATCAATATTTGTTTCGTAATTCAAATTTTCTTAGTTTATGCATTCATGTCCAAATTTTCCTTGTTCAGTTATTCCATTAGTAAAACATTGAATTATAGATTATACCTTATTCACTAAACCATGAGCAACATTAAGTATAAGGGCATCTAAACCATAAGAATCCAAAACAAATCAACACATATGCACACAATATTTTAGGCAGAAACCCAATGTGGGGAAAACCACCCCTTGTTTCATTACATCTTCTTATTAATAGTATAAAGAAAGTATTCTTACATTTTGTACTGGTGTAGTCTCTTACCAATATGTAGGCGCCTACTTGCATGAGGCTACAACCTCCACAAATTCTCCATATCCCACTAGAAGGAAGCTGTTATTTGCTCAAAATTTTATTGGCTCCTACCATAAGGAAGCTCATACTCCCTCATTGAAGGCTACAACCCTCAACACCTTCATGGAACACATTTCAATTTTTCATACGAGATCCAATTGTCTCAATCAATCATAAAAATATGTAGGCCATCTTTCATCAAATTTTCAAACTAAATCCACAACCAAGAATATGCTCAAATCGAATAACTGAATACCACTGAATCACTAAATAATTGAATACCTCTAAAACATTGTCAATACAAATCCATCAAGACAATAAAAAAAATATTGTATCAAGGAAACCTATCATAAACCCTTGTCATATGCCAAACCAACTCAAATACTCATCAAGTCATAATACCAATAGCAACAAATACTATCATAACCAAGCAATGTTAATATGGTCAAAACCAATACTCATCATGAAAACCCTTTTCTCACTATCACTGTCAATACTAAGACTTATACCAACCAATTCATAACATTTTCAAATCTCATCCAAAAACTATCAACTACCAAGTCACAAAATGTACAACAAAATGTCCAAAACTTTGCATACAACCAAGCCAATATCAAATCCCTATCTAAATATAAGACACTACAAGTTATTCCAATATCTAATATCACTGTCCGTCATCAAATTCCTCCTAATAGATCATAATTTTTTTGGAAATATGAGTAAATAACAAGCAACAACACAAATTTCAAAATGATCTCTGTCCCATCATGTCATAACACATATGTCACTATAGCATAAACCAATTTTATCTCATATATCTTAGCCAACATGTGAAAAAATACGAAGTATCTGCATTATCAAGAAACTGGTCTAAGGAGAAGAACATGTAAAGAACATGATACTTTTGTCACTGTCAAGCAAAGGTCACTACTAGAATACTCAATAATTGTACTCCTGCAACAAAATCAATCTAAGAGGACAAAAAAAATGTTAACTTCACTAATTTCAACAAAAGATAAGTTGTATCAAAAGTCTTTGTCCAATATACAAATACTTTTTCAACAATTCAATAAGAAGACCACAAGAACCTTCTACCAAAACCCTATTCATCATTTAAGTCGGTTCACTCTAGACAAAGCATCATTCAAGTCATATAGATCTCATTCACTATGAGATTCATGTGCGTATACCCTTGCAATCAACATTCATAGCCTCTACAATAATATAGCATTTGCAAATTTCTTTTATATATCTACTAATACAATCAAGATAAGATAATGATTTCATCACAAACACTAACAAAAATTCCAATCAAAATCAAGGACTTATTTGTGCAATAAATTCTTGTCATTGATTTATGCATACTTATTCAAGAAAACACATAAATATCTACAAGATAAGAAGAGGGAAAATAAACAACATCATATCCCTGAGAAAAAAACACATGAACCTTTGTCATACTTATCCCTGCGAATTTTGATCTCAATTCATCATTCAAGTTGCAACCAAGACATACACATAACCCAAAACTTTAGTGATTATAGTCCCTTACACAAATTATCAAGTTACTATTGTACCTCTGCAAAACCCCAGTTACAATAAAAGTCTCATTCAAGGACTAATCTAAGTAGTGTGTTCATGATAATCCCCCATACTCTCCATGACATCAATTCATAGACTCCAGGCATATGAAAGAAACATTGTTTTTAGGTCTCCACATAAAACAACAAGACAAAACTCATCTCTACACTAGCTAATACACCATCTCCTTAGGTCAATCTGATCTCTACAAGGAATAGTGCCATACCAGAAGCAACCTCTGCAACATATAATTTAGATAATTCTTGCTACAACACTCTTGTATCAATGGCTCTTTTCATAAGAAATTAAGGTACTGATCTTTGCACTATCATGGCATCAACACAATCTCTACATATTACGAAATAGTGATATATTATATCCTTTGATCATATTTAACCAAACCAATTAAAATAAATTCACCTCTTTATCTCTACACATGATTAATACAACGATTTCCACATATGGTGCTAAAATCTCTAATTGATCCCTATATATCAACCAATACAAACAAGGAATATACAAAAGAATTCATAGACATATGTGTACTTATCTAGAACAAAGTATCATTAATCGAATACATTATAGGTCTACTTCAATTTTCCCTTCATTACACTTGCAACAAACAATTTAGTCAATAAATCACATAGCTACATCATCTATGTGCGCCCTGTTGCAAACTTATGTGAGAGACTCAAGAAAAATCCTCATTAAATGCATAAAAAATGTCTTCCATTCAATTCTTTTTTGTACCATTTTTATCTCACAATACCACAAGAAAATGCCAATGTATTTGAGGTTGGTAATTCCATCTTGTGCACACAAATCCATGGTCGAAACCTTGGTTTCAATCGTTGTTTTCATTTTTCACACCTAAAAACATGGCTGCACAAATGCTAAAGGGATTTCTTAGCTACAGACACACTATAAATATGGTTCTCCAAGTGGTGGATCCTTATAGTAGCAGTATTGTGCACTTCCTCTATGCAACTAAGGCTTAAACTTGAGAGACTTAACTCCTTTCAATACACAACTTTGAGGCATACATCCTTATCTCCTGTTATACAAGCTTTTAGAGTCTCTATATCACCCTAGTAATCCTTTTTAGACCTTATTCAAACCTATGCAACTTCCTACACTACTATTGTTGTCCAACAATCAATTCGATAGTCATATTAAGCTGATATCAAGTCATACAATCAATTCGTGTAGACAATAGGCATACTGAAATGGAAACCATGTATACAAACAAATAACCCTCCACGTATGCATGATAAGACATCAAAATTCAAATCAAATATCCAAGTCAAACATCCAGGTTGACGTCAAGGCCAATACATTAGCCATAATGCCAACAATATCCCCCTTTGGAATTGATGCCAACCTCTAGAAAAATAACACCAATCCTCTCTCCCCCTTTGACATCAAGGGCAAAGGGAAAAACCAAGCTGAGAGAAGTACTCCCACTGATATTCTGAATTGAACAAAGAGCTCGACAAACTATGCTCCGCCTGAGCATATACTGGACCTTGTAGTAATATAAAATAGACGTACACAGCTTGTTGCAACAAATAAATGGTTGTTCATATACAATTGATATCTACCTCTTCTATTTTGACTTTAGGAATCCAAATTTACTTCAACATGTTTTTGACATCCAATAACCATGACTGAAAAATGGCATAATGATTATACATATGTAGGATCAATACATGGTATCCATCAACAAATAACAGTGTAATACATAATGACTATCAACATAGTGGGGATTTGGATCATCATTAGAAACAAACCAACATCATAACATAGTGAAAATCCTTGGAAGCATATTATATCTTCATAATCATGTAGTATAGAAACAACATATGCCAACCAATAACAAAAAAGATAGCAACAACCAAAATATCACGACATATTAACAATAACATATTATATCCTTATTATTAAGGAAGATGTCAATCAACAATAAGAAATGCAAGAATACAAACCAAAAACAACAATGAACTCATTGGAGATCAAAATCAACCATGACATAGTGACAACAAAATTTATCTTCCAACAATAAGAAATGTTGCATAGATTATATTAGATAAGTTGTGCTCATCATAATGTTAATACTAATGATTGGAATCATAGGAGATGCTTCCCATGAACTTGTGAAATCCTTTATCACCAATCATGATCACAATATATGAATAACTTATAATCACATCATTGATCAACACACTCAAACGTTAGATAGGCATCATCAACAATCTGCAATAAACCAATGTCAGAACCTTAATGCCAACAATGAGCTTTTGGAAGCATATGATAAAACCCCCTTGAACATGTCATATCTTTTCATGTACATAATAGTTGCAACATTAGTAACATAAATCATCACCAAAAGAATAATAAAACAACATATGAAATCATCATCAATGCAAGGCTCCCCTTGAGATCATGCACCACTGATCCTGTGGACCTGATTACTCCACATGCACTTATGTAGTCCTTTCAGAAATAACATCAAAGGCAGTAGATTGTAGTGGAGACTATCATCCCCTAGTTTGAATTTGAAGAGAAGGAATGCGACTTTGTATTTCTTCCTGGATTTTCTTTAGAACATTTAATTTTTCTTCATTTCTAGATCCTTTTGCTATGAATTTTCTAGTGTAATCTTCTTTAATTTTGCATCTAGTTGATGTAAACAAAATTACATGCCCTTTATCATCTATTTGGACTACACATATAATTCCCCCCTTCATTCTATCAACCAATAATACATTAGCTACTTCTGTATTATTACTATCAATATAAAAAATGCCCTTACCTAGTACCTTTGTAGATGAAATGTTTCCAAGAATAATCTTACCACTCTTTTTTTTCTCAAGAGATAAATTTTCTCTTATTTTTATAAATTTGATGAGAGCCTCATCTGATATCTAAGTACCATTTATATCCTTCTTCAAATACAAAATTAGAGAAAGGAAACACCTTACCTGTTCCTCTACCTTCATCTTAATATGAGGAGTGTTGGTGGATCCTTCTTTTTTAGGTCATTTGATAATAATATTCTTTTTTGCTTGCTTGCTTTGGAGAGGGTCTACTTGTTGTCTGAATGAATTCATCGGCTTGCTCCTACATTCTTTTTCTACATGTCCGAACTTATTACATGTATAAAACCATACATGACCAGAGAAGGGACCAAGAGAATCATAATATTTCTGCTTCATATTCTCTTATTACAATCAATAAATTTGTTACCAAACACATTGCATGTAAAACAATACCCCTTAAAGAAATTTGCATTAGAGAATTTTTGAGGTAAAAAATGGGTCTCAAAACAAAACTGTACAACTAAAATCAAATTTATAATAAACAATAAGATTCAATATGATGATGTCAACCATGGGGGATGATTCACTGTTTTTTGAATAAAAAGTCAAAAGGAAAAAAAAACTACTTTTTCAACTCATATTTTCAACTTATCTCCCTACTGTTTTAATCAAATTTCAAGTGGGAGCACTCATTGGATGCATAGTTTAATTAATCATGTAAGGTGTACCCATGTTGTATGATTTTGATGGACCCTACTACATGAAACATTAGAAATACAATACGAAACATGATTGCAATCACATTTTTTTTAATGTATTTCTCATTTTTCGTGTAGCAAGGTCCATCGAAAGTATGCAACATGGGTAAAATCACATTTTTTCATGTATTTATCATTTTTCATGTAGAATGGTCCATTAAAAGTATGAAACATGGGTACTCCTTGGATGAGGAATTAATCCACATGAAATGAGTGTTCCCACTCAATATTTGAGTAAAATCATAGTGACATAAGTTGAATATACGAGTGGAAACAATAGTTTTTTCTTTTGTCCCTCTAAAATTTGATGATGTAGTCTAATGTTATTTTATTATTTACACTATTACTTTATAATATTACTTAGGAGGACCATTTTAGACCTCAAAATTTCTCTAATGAGTACTTGGGAACTAATGATCTTCATGTGAAGAAACCATTTGCCTAAGGTATGAGCAATATGCTTCTACAATTAGCTGCAATGTGTCCATAGTTATCACATATAATATATTCGATATCATTGACCAAAGGAGATAATCGATTGTTGTTTGGGTGAATGCAGGAAGATGGGTTACACCTTTGGGCCAATTGTTGCAATGAAATTTCAAAATTTTACTATTTTATCGATTTAAAGTCCTCAAAATTCATATAAGCATTGTGAATTTATGTTGTTTTCCTAATGATATTTTTTGTAAAAAAAAATTAGTGCCGTATAATTTGTCAAATTTCCAGTAAACAAAATGCTTGTCCTTACAATTTTTCGCACACTTAGAGGTATGTGTGTGTTCAATAACTAATTATTATAAAATTGTTATTATCTTACATCTATCTACATCACATCTACTTGATATATATATATATATATATTATATTATATATTATATTATATATAATATTATATATATATATATATTATATTATTATATAATATATTGATTCTATTATCTATATATATCTAATATTATATATTATAGACTGTGTTTGCATAATATTTTCAATGTTTAAAAATTGAAGCTATGAGTACCTTTTGGAAGAGATCGTAACGCATATATTTGTATTTTTATTTTTTTTTTTGTATATTTTATGTTATCGATTTTTTATTTGGCCCTTTTGACAATGTCCAAAAAAATTTAAAACATTATGTTCAAAAGAAATTAGATGAGAAACATCATATCAATTCGAAAATGTAAAAGTCATATGCTATTGGATAGAGGATTCCTTAAAGAATCAAACATGATCAACTCTGCCACTTAAGGACAAATTTTGCCTAAAGTTTGCTAAGGTACAAAATGGTGTTGCAGAGAAATATGCAAAAGGGGAGTTAAAACTCTATTTTTTAGCCCTCAGCAGCTCAATCGAGCACTTAACAAACTCGATCAAGGGCTTAAAATTTGAAATAGCTTGAATAGGGGTTTAACATACTCTCGATCGAGCTCTTGACATGGTTAAATAATGGCTCAAAGGAGCCTTTGAAACATAAAATCTTTGTTGTGATTTCGATGGAAATTTATAAAAAATAGCTCAGTTGAGTATGTATCTCAATTGAGCTCATATGTAACTGTGCGTTACATAGGAGCTTGATCAAGGGTTTATTTTGAAGCCCTAGAACAACTAAATTAAGCTACTTTTCTCTCCCTCCCAACTTGTGTGCTTGCAAAAAAATGTAACCCATCTTCATGCAATCACTTGTTTCTATTATTGGGAGAAAATGATTTCCTTTGAAAATTCACTTTCCTTTGAATACTTTGTTCTTATTGCATGTATTCTAGTTATCATTTACTAACTTTTCTATTAATTATAGAAGGAAAATTGCATGACTTTGACAAACTCTGATTGTGACTGACTTCCCAATAATGTATTGACAAATTTGGCATTGGTTTCATATTGCTTTTTACCTGCCGCATTTGTAGGAATTGTTGTTGGAAATGTATATCCTCCTTCCACAATTTCCGAGACATCCATTCCAAGCGATTGTAGATAGGTTGTGGTTCTTATTTTCCAACAAACAAAGTTGCTCCCATCAAAGATTGACAGTCTAATAGATCCCATGCTTTCTTGATTTTTCATGTTGATGGATCTTCCTTCAAGCGATCAAGCTTCTTCTGAAGGACCTACTCTAATACCAATTGTTGAAAATAATACTGAGAGGGGGGTGAATTAGTATTATCTCTAACATTTTACTAATTTTGCTATTAATAATAGAAGGAAAATTGCACAATGCTTTAATGTGAGGCATACCAATTTCATTATCTTAATTAAATTTTTAATATTCAGTAATTCACACTCTAGAATGTTGCTATGTGTGGATGAATAACGTATACAAAAGTGTAAAAAAAGAATGAAGATCCAATCACACATTTCTTTACTCTTCCATAATAGAAACTGGTTTTGGGACAATGTTTATGCATGAATTTGCAAAATAAATGACAAAAAGGGTATTTTATAATACTGTTCAACTTGCTAAAAAAAAAAAATCATTGTAGAATGCTTAAGTCAACTAAAAAGGGAAATAGACAAATATATAGAGTATGTTATGAATATATTTTGAAATTAGGGAAGTATTTTTGGTTTGTGAAAAGATTAGAAAAATAAGAATTTACAAAGAATTAAAAGCAACAACTTAATGAATGGTAGTTTACTTTGATGTAGGGTATAGCCAACAATTAAATATAGCGATATAGATAAATGTCACGCATGGATTTTTTTTTAATTTTATTTTCAAATTTTATGATTAACTAAGGTGAAACAACACAACCTTGTACATCATCAACCAAATTTCTTATTCTAATGTCCAAAAACTCCAAGAAGGATTGACAAAGTTTACAATGTGACTACACATAACTATTCTAAATTGATTTTCTCCTTACAATCTCAAAAAAACACCTACAAATACAATATATTTGCATAACATAACAAAAAAAAGACTAACAGTTGTCTAAATCACTACATATCCGACATAACAAAAGCTACTTGGGATTCATTAACTTTTGGCTCAAGATGAGAAGGATGAGGGTTCTCGTGAATGGTGGAGTCAAATATACTCTCCTTGTGTTGTGCTAAATCCCATGTTGCGCCATAATATCCTCATATGCTCCATTATTTTCCTTTTTAACATTGATTTTCTCTATTTGAGCCAAAGTATCTACACAAAAAAATTCAACCTTTCATTTTCCAATTGAAACTACTCCATCTTCACCTCCAATATTTCTAGTTTTTTGTTCAAAAGCTCAAAATGGACCCATGATTCAAATATAATCATCTCAGCATGCTTTGAGACCAAAAAAATGATAAATTCTAGAGAACCCACCATTTTAACTAAAGAAATGTTGAGCTCTTCCTCTCCAATTCCATAATCACAGTCCATAAAATTTAACCTAGTGATAAACTTGGCAAATTATGGCTCTAATACCTAATTATATGCTTTCAAAGTCGCTCCAACAATATATATATTATATATTATATTATATTATATATTATAATAATATATATATTATAATCCGTTTCCTTAATTTGAAGCCTTTGTCTTCGTGATTAATGCCGACCCGATCCATAGGTACCAAAAAATAAAGAAAATCAGAGGGCATAATGGAAATATTGTAGTTTGAATCAAATTCCAATAAGAGAAAGGTTATCGCACATGAAAACCACATTTTGAATGAAAGAAAAAATGCCTCCCACATTCAAATGAATTTATTAACCACTACTTAGTCTCTCCATTTGTCCTCTATCCAATGTAGCATGTACTTTATCCACATTTGTCTATTACATATATACAAATTTGCTTAATACACACATTGATTAAGGTAGGGTTGTTTTGGTTTGCATTTTGTACAATAAATGTTTTAATTCTACTTTCGTACTTTGCATAAGGAAAATGTTCATTGTCTAAAGGATGTGTAGAGGATGAGATATGTGCGGGAAAATGGGAGTGTGGAGGGAACTTTATACAATCAATGCATAATTAACTTAACTATGAACAAATATCAAATTAATGTTATTATGTTTCATTGTGAAAACCTTCCTTGTGTGATGCTTCCCTTGTGCAGAGCTTTTACTCTGCAAAAGAAGGGGAATGTGTAGGAGAATGACGATGTAGAGGGAACTTTATTCTGCAGGGATGAAATAGATTTAATTTTTTTTTCCATTTAAAACATTTACAAATTTAGTTGTGTGGGAGAGAATTTTCATGGACCTATGAATCTTTGCAGAATGAAGGAGATGAAGAGGACAAGGTGTGTATGAGAGAATGAGGGTGTAGAGGGAAATTTATTCCATTCATAAATAATTAATTTAACTATGAAAAAAATCAATTCATAATGTAATAATAGTTCACATTTGCCTATTACATATATACAACTTTTCTTAATATACAAATTGATTAAGGTAGGGTTATTTCAATTTGCGTTTAGTACAATACAAGTTTTTGATTCCTCTTTTGTACTATGTACATTGAAAAAATTCACTATCCTTCAACACTGAATGCAATTAAAATAAATGACTTTAATGGATCATATTTCCCTTGGTGGAGGGAGTTTAGTTTCATACATATTTCATTATGCTAATTTCTCTCTACACTCCGCACAACCTTTAGTTAATTAATTAGCAATATTCAAAAATACGAAGATATGGATTATTTTAAAATGTTACCAATAATATATAATAATAATAATGATGTAGAAGAACTGTGTGGAGAGAAATGCATACAAACATGTGGAACATTACGACATACTTGTATTTTTTATTAACAAGTGCTTGTGCAGAGAGGGTTCATTGTGCAAATTTTCATCCACACTCTACACAACCCTTAATCAATTAATTAATGGTATTTGGAATTCATGATTATTTACTATTAAAATACTATTAATAATATTGATGCAGAACTTGTACATGCAAAAGTACACAATATTGGGATAGAACAATTTGAAATATGAAGTTACAAATGATTTAGTATGAGGAGAACTATTGGGATAAATAATGCATTAAAAAATGTAGAACATTACCATGCACTTGTATTTTTTATTAAAAAATTTCATCTAGTGTTGGAAAATTAATTTTGCAGTGAGATTTCACTGTGTGGAGAGATTTGTGCGAAGATCTTTCATTGTGTGGAAAGTTTTGTGTTAAAATATTTTATTGCGCAGAGCTTTCTCTGCACTCCGCAAAAACTTTAGTTAATTAATTCATGGTATTCATAATATGGAGATATGAATTATTTAGTATTAAAATATTACCAAAAATATACAATAATAATGATGTGGAATAAATTTACGGAGATAAAATGCATACAAAAGTGTAGAATGCCACACACTTGTATTTGTTATTGGTAAATGCTTGTGCAGAAATATTTCATTATATAGAGATCATTTTGTGTAGAGCTATGTTATGCACATTAAACTATGGGTTTTATTGTAGAAACCTATTTAATTGTGTAGAGTTTTCATTATGTGGGGGAAACTTTTCCTTTCTTTAAAATTTGAATAAGTTCATTGTGTTGGGTATGGAGCCTGATTATCTTCTTGATTATTCAGAGGTTTTTGTTTCAACTACGTTAGATCTCTCTTCCTAATGAGGTAGGAACTTCGTCCGTTTAATCACCATTATGGGGTTCCATGGGTTGGGGGGGGGGGGGATGATGAATTTTATGAGCCGCCCCCCTGGCAGGGGTTTGGGGGCAGCACAGCCGAAGCTAAAAATTGATGAAAATTCTCCTTGTAAAATATTTTTATTTCATAGTCAATTTGGGAAATTCATTACGTAGATGATCTGATGGTAGAATTTATGTTAATTTAGATTCTTTTCCCCTATAAGGAACCCCCTTGGTTTATATGAGGAAATTTTATTGTGACTATTTATGATTATTATAAGAGAGAGAGAGATAGACTGTGTGAGAGGGAAGAGGAAATTGCAATGGATATACTATAGGTTGTATCTCTTAATTTTGTTGGATAATATAAAAGGAAGGACTGGTTGTTCCTCCATTGGCGTAGCGCAAATTGGGCGAACCATGTATATATGTGTCTCTCTTGTTTTATGTGTTTTTGCAATATTTTGTGTATGTCATTTCTCCATTAATTAATTTCTAATAATTTTTAAAAGAGCTGAAGGTTTATTTGGCTGATAAACTCATAGGAGAGAAGGGTTCCTGGTTCAAGTGGGAGAAATGGTAGAATATGGTAGGTTTAGGGTCAAGAAATTTAATGGCAAAAACTGCCAGATGTGGAAGATGAAGATGGAAGACTATTTGTATAAGAATTATCTATACCTACAATTGAGCGGAAAATCAACGATGCCGATGAGTATGACAAATGTAGAATGGGAGATTCTTGATAGAAAGGCACTAAGAACAACACAGTTGTGTTTGGTAGCATCAGTGGCTTTCAACATTTCAAAGGAAACAACAACAGAAGGTTTAATAATAGCTATTAGGGGACTTTTGAGGTATAAAATGGGCCTCCTAAGGAAATTATAAAATAATAGTGGAAATAATAAAATAAGATTTGATTACATCATCAAATTTTAGAGGGAAAAAAGGAAAAACTATTTTTTCAACTCATATTTTCAACTTATCTCCCTATGGGTTTACTCAAATTTTGAGCGTAAATACTCGTTGGGTACAAAATTTGAGTCCTCATCCAAGGAGTACCCATGTTGCATACTTTCGATCGACCTTTCTACACGAAAAATGATAAATACATGCAAAAACATGATTGTAATCATGCTTTTCATGTATTTATCATTTTTCATGCAGTAGCATCCATAGAAAGTATGCAACATGGGTACTCCTTGGATGAGGGATCAAATTTGGCATCCAATGAGTGCTCTCACTCAAAATTTGAGTAAAACCTTAGGGAGATAAGTTGAAAATAAGAGTTGAAAAAGTAGTTTTATTATTTTATTATTTTTTAATCTTTTTGCTTTTTTACTCCAAAAATGGTGTATCATCCCCCATGGTTGACGTCATCATCTTGAATCCTATTGGTTCTTAAAAAATTTATTTTGGTTGTACATTTTCCTTAGGAGGCCAATTTTAGACCTCAAAATTCCCCTAATGATTGGGAAAACTATATGAAAAACCCTCAACGTCAAATAAAGTATTCCTTATGAAGCATCTATTTAATATGAAGATGTTAGAAGTTGGATATGTTGCTAATCATTTAAACGAAATTAACACAACTGCGAGTCAGTTATGTTCTTTATGCGTAAATTGTGATGATGAAGTTAGGGATCTGTTATTTCTGTGCTCATTTCCAGAAAGCTGGAATGGCCTAGTTATGAATATTAGTAACTCCAGCTCTAGATCTAGTACTTTAAATTTTGATGATGTTGTTGGTGCCATCCTTTGTGAGGAAATGTGACAGAAAATCTCTCGTGAGACAAAATGTAATGCTTTGACTACAAAAACTAGGGGAAGAAAAATGGAAAGAGGAAGGAGCCTAAGAAATCACAGTAAGTCAAGAAAAGGAATATCCAAATCTAAATCAGGGATCATGTGCTAGAAATGTGGGAAGAAAAGACATTTGAAGAAAGATTGTAAGTCTCGGAAGTGAAAAGAAGGAGATGGAAAACAAGAGAACAATCATGAAGCAAATGTGACAAGTGATGTGTTGCAAGATATTTGATTAGAGAAAATTATTGATGTCTGGGTGGTAGATTCAGGGGCATCATTCCATGCCACGCCTGATAGGAAACATTTTCATGACTACATTCAAGGATATTTTTGACACATTCATTTGGGCGATGATAAACCTTATAAAATCATTGGAACGGGTAAGGTTTTTATAAAGAAACAAAATGGAAACCAATGGCTATTGGAGGAGGTAAGGCATGCTCGAGATCTAAAGAAAAATCTAGTTTCAATAGGTTAGTTGGGAGGTGAAGGCTGTGTAACTACTTTTACAAACAAAGCTTGGAAGGTCACTAGAGAAGCCTTGGTAATATCAAAAGGAGAAAAGGTTGGTGCATTGTATTTATGAAATGGTATTTTGGATTGTGTTAATGATTTAACCTCCATAGGAGCAGATATGACACTCTGGGATCATAGGCTTAGGCACATGAGTGAGAAAGGAATGAAAATTATTCACTCAATAAATTTGTTTCCAGGTTTGAAGCATGTTGATTTGTATTTCTGTGAAAAATGTGTTTATGGAAAAAAAGAGAGTCATATCTATCAGAGTTGGCAAGGAAAACAAAAGCAAAAAATTAAAGCTTGTGCATATAGATGTACACAGACCTGCTTGGGTATCATCTCTTGGTGGATCTCAACATTATGTTAATTTTATTGGTGATGCAACTTGAAAAACCTAGATTTATTATATTCGCAATAAATATGATGTATTTGATACTTTCAAGAAATGGAAAGATTTGGTTGAGAATGAGATGGGAAAGAAGTTGAAGTGTCTTAGATCAGACAATGGGGGTGAAAATTGCAACAAAGAGTTTCATAAATATTGTTCAGAAAATGGAATTCGTATAGAGAAGACAGATCCATGAACGCCACAGGAAAATGGTATGTTAGAAAAGATGAACAAGAAAATCATGGAGCATGTAAGGTGCATGCGATTCATGCAGGATTGCCCTTACAGTTTTAGGCAGATGTTATAGATGTTGCTGTTTATCTAATAAAAAAAGGGCCTTAAAGTTCCATAGATGATGGTATTCCAGAGGATGCATGGACATGTAAAAAGGTAAACTACTCATTTTGAAAGACTTTCGGTTATGAAGCCTTTGTTCACACTAATAAAGAAAATAGAACAAAGCTTGAGTAAAAATAAAAGAAATGTACCTTTATTAGATATATTGTTAATGATGTTGGTTATCCCTTATATGATTATGAAAATCATAAAATCATTAGGAGCAGAGGTGTCATATTAAATGAAAAGGCCTTGTATAAGGATTATATGTAGGAAAAGAAACAGGAAAAGGAAAACAAAGAATATGCAGTGCTTCATGAGATCATAGAAGAAGTAAGGGTGTCTGAAAATCATAATGATCAGTAGCCACAACAACAAAAACAACCACAATAGAAAAATCACCTCATGTAGGTTTTAACCATGTAGAGAAATTACTTGCAAACTAATTCTTAAAAACAAAAAATAAACAATGGCAAGGGAATAAAATATGAAATAGATATACACATAGATTTCCCTTGGATCCCAAAATTGGGACTACCATATTGATTTTTCATTATATTCCTTTCAATGTTACAACATATATATATATATACATGCAGAAGAATTTAGAAACCCTAATCCATTAACCCTAGATTAGAACATAATCATAGTTCCATTGACTGTATCTACAAGATACCAAAGGTAGAAAACCATCATGTGCAAAACCATAGGTAGGTCTGCCCACCTAATATAGGGTTGAATTTTTTTTTTCCTAGCACGCTGCCCCAGACCTCATAGAGGGGGCTACTGTCCCCCTCAAACCCCCCGACAGGGGTGGCTTCTGCGCGTGCCCCCCTTGCCCTTCCGTTGCACCCAACATAATGAAGGGGGGGAGGGGGGGGGGGGGGGCGCTTTCCACCACCCGTCTTAAGCCCCCAACATCACACATGGGGCTAGTCGTGGAAAGAATATAACACACCGCAAACACATGAAAGAATTATGGGATTTTTTAGGTCTAAAATGGGCCTATGAAGGAAATTATAAAATAATAGTGGAAACAATAAAATAATATTAGATTACATCATCAAATTTTAGAGGGAAAAAATAAGAAACTATTTTTTCAACTCATATTTTCAACTTATCTCCCTATGGGTTTACTCAAATTTTGAGTGGAAACACTCGTTGGATGCATAATTTGGTTCATCATCCAAGGAGTACCCCTGTTTCAGACTTTCAATGGACCCTGCTACATGAAGAAAGATAAATACATGAAAAACATGATTGCAATCATGCTTTTTCATGTATTTCTCATTTTTCGTATAACAGGGTCCATTGAAAGTATGCAACATGGGTACTCCTTAGATGAGGAATTAAATTTTGCATCCAATAAGTACTCCTGCTCAGAATTTGAGTTAAAGACTTAGGGAGATAAGTTGAAAAAATAGTTTTATTATTTTTTAATCTTTTTACTTTTTTACTCCAAAAATGGTGAATTCCCCTAATGTGGTGTTATAAGATCTACCAGGATAAGTAAACTCCCCGAACAATACTCTCTTTCATTATATTATGTATTATTAACTTATTCTGGTGAAATGGAAAGATATGAAGAAGCAAAGCAGATAGAAACCAAGAAGAAGTGGGAGAAATCCACAAAAGAAGAGATGAACTCCTTTATGGATAACCAAACTTGGGACTTAGTCAAGTTGCCTGTAGGTAAAAAAAAATTGTAGAATAAATGGGTTTACAGGTTGAAGGAAGAATATCAAGGTAAACACAAGTATAAGGCTATACTTGTGGTGAAGGGGTTTGCACAGAAAAAAGGTATAGACTTTGATGAAAATTTTTCTCCTATTGTTAAAGTGACATCAATTATAATTATTTTAATTCTAGTGGTAGCAAAAGATTTTCATTATGAGCAGTTACATGTAAATACTGCCTTTTTCCATGGGGATTTGGAGGAATAAATATATATGTAGCAGCCATAAGAATATGAGGTCAAAGGGAAGAATCAATTAGTGTGAAAAATGAAGAAGAGCTTGTATGGCCTAAAACAAGCTCCAAGGCAATGGCATTTAAAATTTGACAGGTTTATGTCTCAAAGTGAGTACATAGAAAAGGTGTTGGAAATATTAAATATGCATAAAGTTAGTACACCTTTGGTTAGCCAATTCAAATTAAGTAAGGAGATGTGTCCCAAGACTTAGGAAGAGATGGATTATATGTGTAAAGTTCTATATGCATCAATAGTTGGAAGCTTAATGTATGCAATGGTCTGCACAAGGACTAATATTACACATACAATGGGAGTTGTAAGTAGGTATATGAACAATCTTAGAAAAGAGCAATGGATGTGGGTTCTTATGTATTTGAGAGGTACCACGAATCAAGAATTATGCTTTTGTGGATTAAACATTTCTCTAAAAGGATATGTTGATGCAAATATGGTAGGTGATAAAGATAATAGGAGGAGCACCACAGGGTATGATTTTACTGTAGGTGGAACAACTGTCAGGTTGTTTTCAAAGTTGCAAAACATTGTTACACTTTCAACAACAGAAGCAGAGTATGTCGCTGCTACATAGGTTAGTAAAGAAATGATTTTGTTACAAAGTTTTATGGATGAGTTGGGCAAGAAGTAGGTGATGTGCATGTTATACAATGAAAGCTAGAGTGCCATTAATTTTGAAAAGAACTCAACATTTCATTCCAAGACTAAAAATATAAAAGTCAAGTACCATTTCATATGGTCAATGATGGAAGATGGACAATTGAAGCTGGAAAAGATACACACTAGCTAGAATCCTGCAGATATGTTAACAAAAGTTGCAACCAAAGAGAAACTGGGATTCAACGTAGTTTCAATCAGACTTCAAGTATGATGATGAAGATAAGAAAAAACTAGGTACAAAGTAGAGGCATTGTCCAACAAGTGAAGCAATGATAGAGTTTCTATAATCAGTCTCCAAGTGGGAGATTGTTGGGTGTGGAACTTGATTATCTTCCTAATTGTTCATATGTTTTTGTTTCAATATTGTTGGATCTTTGTTCCTAATGGGGCGGCAATTCAACTTGTTTAATCATAGTCATGGGGGTTTGAGGGGGGGGACAATGACTTTCATAACCCCCCTTTCACGAGGGTTTAGGGGCAAAACCCCCGAAGCTAAAATAGATGAAACATTTCCTTGTAAAATATTGTAACTTCATAGTCAATCTACGTCATTCATTATGAAGATGATTTGATAGTAGAAGTTATGTTAATTTAGGGTTTTTTCCCCTAGAAGGCCTCCCCTCGGTTTATATGAGGAAATTATATTGCAGTTGTGTATAATTATTCTGAACAAGAGAGAGAGAGAGAGGAGTCTGTGTGAGAGTGAAGAGGAAATTATAACGAATCTACTATAGGTTGTCTCTCTTTATTTTGTTGGATAATATAAAAGGAAGGACTGGGTGTTTCTCCGTAGACGTAGCCTAAATTGGGTGAACCACGTATATTTGTGTTTCTCTTATTTTATGTGTTTATGTATCTTTGTTTCTGCAATATTGTGTGTATTTCATTGCTCCGTTAATTAATTTCTAACACATTGCATGAAGCTTTCAATGAAATATTTTATTGTTCATAGGAAGATTTATCTGTGCAATGAAACCTTTCATTAAAAAACTGTACACCTAAAAATCACAAATATAAATTAAATTAATTTAACTTTATGACCAAATAAAATTTATTTAATAATTAAGTATGACTAGCCAAAGTTGTCATTGTCAAACATTATATTTAGCTATATCTATTATACTCCTGTTCATTTTCCCATACTTCATATTATATTAAAATTTAAAGGCTATTTTCGTGTATTTGTTCCCAAATTTTCCCGAAATATTTTTTTAGTCGTACTTCTCCCACATCCTTTCTATTTCATTTTCATATCAAAACACTAGCATATTTAAACAAAATAGCAATTAAACATTTCTAGCTCTCAATTTTCCATGTTCTACAAGTATTAATGCTCCATATTATCTCTAATAATTCTGCACAATGTAATCTCTTTAGTAATATCCATTAGCTTCTTAGTCATTTTTAGCATTTACTTTCAACTAATGATTTTACAACTTTGCCAATAAACAACATAGCTATAATTATGGTGACTTATTTCATTGGCCAAAGATTTCCTTGTGTGAAGCTTTCATTGTGTGGAGCTTTTCTTGTGCAAATATTTCATTGTGTGGAACTTTCCTTGTGTGGAACTTTCATCATCCTTTTTTTCTTTATGCTAATGATTTTTTCTTATAGCAAGAAATTCAGAGGACCTTAATAATTATAGAAAAATCCTTAATCATTTTCTTTTTAGAATGAGTATGACATAGACAAAATAAAAGTTATGATAATAAAATCCCATAAAATCATTTATGACACTTTCATATATGAAAATAATAGCTTGGAAGTAGTGTCTTTTTAGTCTGTACAATGAAAAATTGACTAGACCAAATCAAGTTTAACTTTAACTTTACGAGAAAATAAAACTTATTTAATAATAAATTTTTATTAGTAGCACTTGCTTCATGATTGAAATATGTTTACTGTTCATTATTATTATTATTATTATTATTATTGTTCTCTACCTTACTAGTTATTATAATTAATGCTTGTGTTTCTAGGAACTATATAACACTCTCCTCATAGTCAAATTATGATGACCATCGATTATTTTTTACTACCATTTTCTCTATAAGCATGTTTAATTCCATTTACTATTTATTATTTTTATCCACATGTTTACTACAATTTTGGAAAAAATCTAAATGTCATCATTCTTCTGTAAATTAAAAAATTATCTTCTAATTTGTGCAAAATCTTATTTCTAAATTTACATTTTCCAAATGTGGCTCATCTTTACTTAGTATCTAGTACAAATTTTGATATTTATAAAGTAGCGTGAAAATTGTGACCACTAATTTTAGTTATGTTTTCCGTAGGAGCATTCACCATGTGTTCATCATGTAGTTTTTTCAGCATGCACATTATGTGATGTAGGAGCATTCATCTAAACATTATCATTGTATTCTAGTAGACATAGGGGGTCTTGTGTTTCAAGGAAGTTGGTTTCCTAAGTATTGAATTAATGTAATTATTTAATGTTTTGAGTGATTTTAATGAGAATAGGAATTAATTGAATATTGTGAGGCATAGTTGTAAATGTTGTCAGATGTAGGAGAACATGAGAGATTTAGGATAGTTGAGTGATGAGAGGATTGAGAATTGATTGTAAATCTTAGATTAGGAGTCAGTTCATGATTTTGTGGATGAAAGAGAATCCTTAGGGATGAGAAAGAGATTTTATGAATTTTGTTGAGGAGTTTATGGATCTTTACCAGAAATTGGTTTTAGATTCCCTTTGTATAAATGCAAGCCAAAAAGGCATAGACAGAGGTTGGAGAGGTTGAATAGGTTAGATAGATAGCAGATTGGAGTGTGATTGTAAGCCTATGGGTAGCTTGTAAATTAAAGGCCACTGACATTAGAAGATTACACTGAAGATAGAGAGACTATGTAATTATTTGGTTATCAATACAAAGGTTTAATTCCAAGCCCATATAAATGTGTGTTTCGAGATTTGACTGATAAATTATAGTAAATTAGAGAGTTGCATAGATATATGTATGTAGGTGGGGTCGAGGTGAATACACAGAGGAGAAGAAATACAATGGAAGGGAATGGAGTGTTGAATCCATTCGAAGAGCCCCAGTAATGTTTTGAAGGAACAGAAACTAAAGAAACTCGTAGAGTTAAGCTCAGAAGGAGTTGCACAACAGAGTGTCGAGATCCCAGAAGAAAACCAAAAACCATAGAAACCTTGAGGAAATAGTGTTAAAACTAAGTAAAGGGAAAAATGAGAAGTGAAGAAATTATGAACAAAACTGTTGGATCTCGAAGATCAACAGCTAGGATCTAATCACAGAGGAGACAAAGGAATATCACATCGACAGTTTTTAAATAGTGAAATTGGATTTCGGGTGGCCTCAAAATTGTAAGTGATATTGAGTACAGCGCACCTGATTCCATTAAGCATTCGACACATGGTAGTGAGGAGGAGAGAGGAAACTACTTATTAGGCGGTTAATCCTTGCGTAAATTGTCCGACCCAAAACTTTGTGGACCATCAGATTTATCGCAAGTTAATCGACGGTGGAGGATTAACGATTGGTTTCATTTATCGGATGTAATGTCAACTGTCAAATCACGAGCCTAATCGATGATTGGGATATAATAACATATCACAAGGTTAGGAGTTGAAGGGAGGTGTGATAGTCGATAGCCGATATCTGATGATGATAGTTTCTGATTGCAGGTCGGGCATTTCGAAGATCAGAGCAATAGTGTGGAGGACTTGGTATTAACGGATCCGACGACATTTATGAATGCGGGTATAGAACATTTGAAGTCCAACCTTATATGGTTGGGAGCAGAGTTGTAATGTATTTCCTTTGTATTTCTATAAAGTGTTGTGCCGAGGGTTTTAATGCAAAGGTGTGATTTAAACGTTCCGATAGTCGAATATCGGAGTTGGAAGGGGTGATGAGGCATATATGTGGTGTGACTGTGGGGATTGCGATAAGCGATCGTAAGAAAGGCGTTTATCGATAACTGTGCAAAAGCTTATGAAAGGTGGAAAAGGTATGATCTATGTTGGTTTATGTGATAAATATTATAAAGGGTTATAATAGTATTAAAGCACCGATAACGATTTGTGGATTAAGCCTATGTATGACCCAAAGTTTAATAATGGCTTAGAGGGGTTGTATGAGTCCCAATATTAAAGGGAATGAAGGTTAAGGAGTGATTATAGTCTCGATAATGAGGGTTTAGACTTTGGGTTAGTATATTAGTATGTTTCCACATGAGTTCTAATAAAAAGGGCCTTAACTATCACCATTACTGAAGATTTGACCGAGTAGGTCATATTAAATCCTGGGGAAAATGGTTTATGCATAGGTCTATATGCATACTATGGGGAAAGCAGGGTTACCCTATGTCATTTGGTATCAAAGCTAAACAAAGAAATTATGTGTGAAATTTTCTTTGAAAGAATTAAGAAGAGATTATAGGAACATAAAGAATCCACAACGATGTTTTGAGGAATGGAGATTCACTCAGATGTGAAGAGTGGGTGGAGAAATCATGCAGGTATTGTTTTATTTAAATCTGATTTGAGTTTTGCTGGATAAAGAAATAGATTGAACATTGATAGTTGTAGATAATGAAGTATCTTAGCAAAAGAAGATCAAGCCTTAAGAAGCAGTAATGAAGGAAACTGTTAAGGATTTATGAGTGGAAAAAAACTCAGCAAAGGAGAAATTGTTGCTGATAACTAAGCTTTGCTAGGATAAAGTCGGAAGAATGGAAGAAAGAACTAGATTCTAAATCTAATTGACAGTGGTTGAATATTGAGAATTTGTGCAGTGGAAGCATAAAGATTTGCTGAAACGGATTTGCAGAAATGGTGAGCTCCTGAAGGTATGAAAATTTGTCTAATGATTACCTGATATTGAATGAATGATATTTAGAGAAGGATTAAGTAGTTAAACTATAAGAGGGACTTTATAAGTTCTTGAATTAATAGAGTTTGAAGATATAGCTGAAGGCTAGTGGAAGGACAATCCATTCAAAGTGCAGGTGAATGGGAGGACAAGATCAGACATATATCTTGAAGGTAAGATGATATGGTTTTATTTTAATTGGATTTGAAGATTGGAAAGTTGTAGTCTTTTCGTTGATGCAAAAGTATTGTTGCAACTCCCAAAGGAAATTCCAAAGAGGATGTGGGTAGAATTTTTAAGAGGTAAAGGAAGCTGGTAAGAGTTTCTAAGTGAAAGCAAAAATGTGGCAGAACCTTGAGGAATTCCAACGGATATTGGATAAAGAGTACAATTGTGTTCTTGAGAGGTACAAATAAGTTGAAGCCTAGAAGGAGCAGAGAAGATTGCTCAAAGGTGGTTCCAGAGATAGAGAACCAAGGGCTTGTCAAAAGACCAAGTAAAGAGGAGAGCTTGGTGAGGTAAGTGGCAGCAAGGTAGACTTGCTGTTGTAGAGGCTTTAGTGTAGCTCATAGTGAGTGAGTGAGGAACTCATAGAGATAAAGAGGATTATGACTAGTGACAGTCATAACAGAGGTTTTGAAAGAAACTACAGCCAAGGACAAACGAAAGAAGATGCTAAGGAAAATGGCATACAGAGACAGTTAAGTAAAGAATAATATGATAGAGAAATGGTTGAGATATCAGTTCAACTTGAAGTGTTAATGGAGATGTTGTAGGGAAATGAAGCAAACCAGAAATATGGTTATGTGATGAGAAAGAAAGTAAAGTGGTAGAGGCTACAAGAGAACAGGGAACAAAAGGTGAATATGCAGATAATAAAGAAGATAAGGGAACTTGAACAGATTATAGAGAAGCTCGAAAGAGTTGAGCTACAACAAAAGGGAGATGCTGAAGAAGATGTTAAAGTTTTGATATGTGAACCAGAACATGGACCATTACTTTTTGAAATTAGTGAAGAGCCAGAGGACTTGGGTCATATGAATGATTCAAAGCAGCCAAAAGACTTGATGACTGAAGCACCAAAGGAGGCCGAAAAGTCTTTTATTTTTAAAATTAATGATTTGTGTATGATTGCAGGTTTGGAAGAAGATAGGTAGTCTTTTAAAGCTGTCAAAAATGTGGAAGAAAACCTTCCAGAAGATGAAAGTTTTGAAGTAGAATATGACAAGGAGACTGGAAAAGAATCAGTTTGCTATAATGGAAAAGTGTTGAAAGACATCATTGAAATAGATGATGAGAAGGAGAGACTTGCTGACAGTCTCAAGAGTTATTTGAGTTTGAATCAACATACTGATATGTTGATAGAAGAAGAGAGATCCGAGCAACATACTGAAGTGTTGCCAAAGGAAGAAGAGGTACATAAGCCTTATATTTTTTATTATAATGATTGTGTTATAATTGAAGATTTTTTTGCAGAAACTGGAACATATTTGGCACATGAGGACAACCAAATGAAAGAAGAAGAGGAAGAACATCTACTGAAGGATGTTAATAAAGATTCAGTAGAGGAAGAAGGACCATGTGATGATGGGTCAATAGAAAATGAAGAAATAGGAGACTGTGTAAAATTTCCAAAGTTTACTCCAAGAAAAATCATTGAGTTATATAGAGAATTAGACTTTCAAAGGAGGAAGTTTGAAGCACAGAGGATTAGTGTTCAGGATAAATTGTCGAAGAAGGATGAAAAAGTGGTTGTCATAAATAATAATCAAGAAGATGCTGAAAAGGTGCAAGATAATAGTAAAGAAGAAGGAAAGGATAAAAAGGAGGTGACCAGAATAAGTGAAAAACAAGAAAGAATGAGAGTTCATCAATCAAGAGATGAAAGCAATCAGCAGACTGAGGATATACTAGACAGAGAGATTTAATTGATAAGGAGGTTAATGATGGAAGTGTCTCAGAAGAAGACAACATCAAGAAAAGAGAGGAGTGGCAATAAGAGGAAGACAGTAGCAGAATATGAGAGCAGGGCCAATGGAGCATTGTAGCATAAGGTATGGGTACTTGGAGAACAAAAACATACAACAGTAGCAATAAAACAATCGAAAAACAAAGGCAAGTTACAAAATAAAGTTTGGGGTCCATGAGGAAACAATTATCTATACTTATGACCAGGAGGTCATAAATTTTCTTACTTGTGGAGTCTGATGTAGGAGCATTCAGCTCAAGATTATCATTGTATTCTAGTAGACATAGCGGGTCTTGCGTTTCAAGGAAGTTGGTTTCCTCAGTATTGAATTAATGTAATTATTTAATGTTTTGAGTGATTTTAATGAGAATAGGAATTAATTGAATATTGTGAGGCATAATTGTAAATGTTGTCGGATGTAGGAGAACATAAGAGATTTAGGATAGATGAGTGATGAGAGGATTGAGAATTGATTGTAAATCTTATATTAGGAGTTAGTTCATGATTTTGTGGATGAAAGAGAATCCTTAGGGATGAGAAAGAGATTTTATGAATTTTGTTGAGGAGTTTATGGATCTAAACCAGAAATTGGTTTTAGAATCCTTTTGTATAAATGCAAGCCAAAAATTCATAGACAGAGGTTGGAGAGGTTGATTAGGTTAGATAGATAGCATATTGGAGTGTGATTGTAAGCCTACGGGAAGCTTGTAAATCAGAGGCCACTAACATTAGAAGATTAGGCCGAAGATAGAGAAACTGTGTAATTATTCAGTTATCAATACAGAGGTTTAATTCCAAGCCCATATAAAAGTGTGTTTCGAGATATGACTTGTAAATTATAGTAAATTAGAGAGTTGCATAGATATATGTATGTAGGAAAGGTCAAGGTGAATACACAGAAAAAGAATATAGTGGAAGAGAATGGAGTGTTGAATCCATTCGAAGAGCCCCAATAATGTTTTGAAGGAACATGAACTAAAGAAACTCGCAAAGTTAAGTTCAGAAGGAGTCACACAACAGAGTGTCGAGATCCCAGAAGAAAACCAAAAGCCACAGAAACCTTGAGGAAATAGCGTTAAAACTAAGTAATGGGAAAAACAAGAATTGAAGAAATGATGAATAACAATCATTGGACCTCGAAGATCAATGGCTAGGATCCAATCGTAGAGAAGACGGAGGAATATCGTATCGGCGGTTTTCAAATAGTGAAAGAGGATTTCCGATGGCCTCAAAACCATAGGTGGTATTGACTGTGGCACACCCAATTCCATTAAGCGTTCACTACGTGGCAGTGAGGATGAGAGAGGAAACTGCTTATCGGGCGATTAATCCTCGCGTAAGTTGTTAGGCCAAAAACTTTATGGATCGTCAGATCTGTTGCAAGTTAATCGACGGTGGAGGGTTAAATATTGGTTTCGTTGATCAGATGTAATGTCAACCATCAGATCGCAAGACTGATTGATGGTTGAGATATAATCACATATCGCAAGGTTAGGAGTTGAAGGGCGATGCGATAGTCGATAGCTGATGGCGATAGTCACTGATCGGAGGTCGGTCATTTTGAAGATCGGAGCAATAGTGCAGAGGACTTGGTATTAACAGACGCGAAAACATTTATGAATGTTTGTAAAACATTTGAAGTCCAGCCTTATATGGTTCGGAGTGGAGTTGTACTGTATTTCCTTTGTATTTCTATAAAGTGCTGTGCGGAGGGTTTTAATGAAAAGGTGTGATTTAAACATTCCGATAGTTGAATATCAGACTTGGAAGGGGTGATGAGGCATATATGTGGTGTGACCACAGGGATTGCGATGAGTGATTGCAACAAAGGTGTTTATTGATAACTGTGCAAAGGCTTATGAAAGGCGGAAAAGGTATGATCTATGTGGGTTTATGTGATAACTGTTATAAAGGGTTATAATAGTATTAAAGCATTGATAATGATTTATGGATTAACCCTATGCATGACCCAAAGTTTAATAATGGCTTAGAGGGATTGTATGAGTCCCAATATTAAAGGGAATGAAGGTTAAGGGTTGATTAGAGTCCCAATAATGAGGGTTTAGACTTTGGGTTAGTCTATTAATATGTTTCTGCATGAGTTCTAATAAAAAGGACCTTAACCATCACCATTACTGAAGATTTGACCGAGTAGGTCATATTAAATCCTAGGGAAAATGGTTTATGCATAGGTTTATATGCATATCGTGGAGAAAGTGGGGGTTACCTTGCGTCATTATGAATTCAGTTTCAATTGTATGTTTTAACCCCATACAGAAATTACCTGCATACGAATTCTAAAACACAAAAAATAAACAATGCAAGAGCATAACACATAAAACACATACAAAGAGATTTCCCCTGGATCCCAAAACTGGGACTGCTAGCTTGATTTTTCATTATGTTCCTTTCAATGTTATAATACATATTTATACATGCTGAAGAATCCAATACCATGGACCGAAAACCATCACGTCCAAAAAATATTTGCGAAAATCATGCACAAAACCATAGGTGGGTTCAACCAACCTAACATAGGGTCCAAAACCAAAATTTTCAGGGGGGTTGCCCCAGACCCCATAAAGTGGGGTTGCAGGTACACCTCAAACCCCCTATGACCCCTGTTACACAATTAACGCAATGAAGGGGGGCTCCGCCCCCCCTCTAACCCCCCGGTTAACTATGTGGGCTAGTTGTGGAAAGAATATAACACAACCCAACATTGATCTCTTCTCATGGGGTTGTCTACAAATATATTTCTTGTGTGGGATGTACAATGTTGTTCTTGTAGTTGAATGGTGTGAGAGATTATCTTTGCAAGCTCATTTTGAACAAAGGTGCACAATATATAGCATTTTTGTCAAGTAAACATTGCATTCTTTGTTCGATATGTGAATACTTAGAAAAATTATATAATATACATTACAATCGTGTAACAATGAGGTGCGAAGTTATAAAAGTGGATAATTTGATAGTGCTAAACACATTTATAAAAAATGTGTTATTTTCATATAGTTGTTATGTCTGAATTACTTCCATGTTATAAAATTATAACTTCTTATTTTTCTTATTTCTATATATTTGGTCTAATTAATATTGTTGGAACATGGAAAATGAACACAAGAAGAACACATACTGTTAAAGAACATGATAAATTTGCTAAGAGGTAAGGTTATGTTCTATTTATTGTCATTTGATTATCTTTTACATTATACAATGCTTTCTTTTCTTCTTCTTTTTTATTTTCTTTTTTTTTTTGCTATATTTTTAACGTACTATAACTGAAAACAAGGTTTTTTCAATTTTTAGGAAACATATGACACTTAGAGATTTAGATCTAGGACAACAATTACAAGGAAAAAAGTACTTTGAACATTTCTATAAAACATTTTTTATCTGTTGAAACTAAATTTTGTTTAAAATTTTTCCTATATGCATAGAAATAAGATTCTATCAAATAACTATGAACTTGATATTGGAATATTATCAATTAAAATTTCCTTTTTAGCACTGATTTCAATTTATTATTTGTAAATGGAAAAAAGATATCGGATTTGAATGATGTGACACTAGAGGTGAAAGAGAGAGTAGATATAGAAATGAGCACTATTACAAAAGACAAAGAAGAAACTGTATATCAAATTTATATCAAAGTTAACTGTATAGCAAAGTTAACTTTATATCAAAGTTAACTGTATATCAAATTTATTTGTTCTTTTTACCTCTTTATATTTTTTTGAATTAATTTCAATTCAATTCTCATGGATAGGCAAAAAGAGATTGAGCCTAAGGAATTACTGAACTAAGATATCAGTAACAATATAATAGGGAACACTTTTCATGGAATTGTCTTAGTTACATATCAAAATTTTTTGGACAAAGAAAATAAGAAAAAAAAATACTCTGTGCAAATTTAACATATAAGAAATATAAAATGACAGTGACATTACATGTGCCAACATAGTTCATCGAACAACATGAGGAAACAATTATTGCTAAAATTGGTGTTTCTATTAGAGATTTTGAAATAATTCCAAAGAATATAAGAAAAATATAAGAAAAATGCTTTCTTTGGTGAGTGGAATATGCACGGTAAAAATTATTATATTGTAGCTATTATGTGTATATATAGACATATATAGATAAAGAAAAAATGATAAAAGAGATTTGATTTCATGTTGCCAAGCCCCCATTTTCTATGTCAATTTTACACACACATTCAAGGACACATGACAACAACTAGTGGATATACAAATCCATTTGAGATTGTATGTGTGAAATGAAATAATCAAATTACATTGCTAAAAATATGAATGGAACTATGCTTCATTTTACCATTTGCAATGAGGATTTTACCTTCGTTTATTTCCATCCGTTAAACTATATCATACATGCAAATAACATGACTAAAATACATTGTGTTCTTAGAGGTGTGGAATTGGAAAAGGTATTATTTGAGCTACATAAATTTTTTGATGAGAAATATTGTGCAGAGAAATTAGCTATTATTGATTTGTTTCCTAGTTTCAAGACACATGTCATATTTACGATAAACCATAAAAATGCGATTATGCATATACAATGACGGTTTTCTTTGTTTACATTTCTGAGAAATTCAGTAATAGTACAATTATAGTTTCTTGCATTGTTAGGCAATCTTAACATTACCTTATACTTTTTGGTTGAAGGATTTGACTATTCTTATCCAACTCCTTCATTTTATTGAATGATTGGGATCTGATTTCATGTTATGGTAGGTTAATCTATTATTCTCTTTTCTTTCATTACGAAGTGATGTATTCTTTACTATTGCTGAGGGACCTTGTACTATGCTATTTAATGAGATTATTTACTATGTTTTGGTTGTTATGTGTAGCTGGTTCATTATGATAATCATATCTGTTTTTTTCAGTATGATTTCTTAATTATTTTATTAGTTTATCATATTTTCAAATTCTATAATTAGTCAGACAATATTACAATTTGGTTACATAGGATAATTGATTAATCATTTTTCAGTGATACTGTTGTTAATTAATGGAGTCGTCCCGATGAAATTTCCTATAGTTGACGATGACTTTGATTTAGGTATAATGACATAAGTGAAAGTGTGCATAGGTGCGGAAGTGTGTGGAGGGTTTTATGAAATGCAGATGCCTTTGCATTTTTCATTCTTCATAGGTGCTCCACTCACTAAAAAAAAATCATTAATAACCTTAATAACATTTGACAACCATTATCATTCTTTTCTGTCTAACTCAAAGTGTTAAAAATTTACACCACAAAATCAGAGTTATCAATGTTACATTGTGTATACAATATGCCGCAATTAAATTTGTTCAAGAAATTTGCATAGTTCATGGAATTATTAACGTTAAGACATTGTCTACAAATATTTCTATAAAAATGGCTCTCTAGAGAAAAAAATTAAACAAATATATAAATAAATCATTATCATACAGATCTGAAACAAATTTGTACACCGAATAAGAAATAATATGATATAACTTAGAAAATATTTTGTATATGTAAATATGTGTAAATTCCACAATATTTTGATATGGTTTTTAACTTTTACTGAGAATATTGCAATATATAGCCTTTAGCATATACTTAATTTCAAAATTGTTTGAGCAAGTGGAAAAATTTAGTAACAATTTCTTCATCGATCAACCATTATTTCTGGAGATTAACACTTCTACTAATTATGTTGCAAAAATGGAGGTCTAATTGTTGTGTTCATGTTTTATGAGAGCTCTCCTAACAATATTCTTATAACATCCAGTTCATCTTCAAGTTGCCTAAGCCTTTGCTGAGCTCCCAATATGTTATCCATTAACATTAAAATATCTTGACTAAGCAATAAATATTTTGTCTATGTCTAACTATTATCAATTGTAATGGTCTTCATTAACCAATGATTGTCATCCATTTTGCTAGTACTGGTTTTCCTAATTTATACTTAGAAAATATCGTTATGAATTAAATTACTTTAAGTCATATATGTTTTACTCAAATTCGAATTTGAAATAGTCCAATTGATACAATTACATTTCATGACTGCTCTGTTTCACACACTTTAGAAATTTATATCAAGATAGTATTTTTATTAATATTATAAATCACAATCTATTTTGATTAACTAAAGCTCTCTTAGCAATAAATACAAGTATTTTCAGTATTTATTTTGTGAACCAATGTGTATTCAAGACATTTCCTTTGTAAACTTGTTTTTCCATCAACCAATTTTGCATTAATGATTTCATATTTGTCAATTGAAATTGTCTTATAAAAAATCAAATGAAATATGTTTTCATTCCATATGACAAAGAAGTGTTGTGCATGGAAATAGATAAATGTACCATAGTACACATTAGCAATTACTTTATCTACACAATTTGCTTCTATAGGCGATGTTTTTTCACTCCATTCGAGTCGCTCTGCACAAGGAAAGATACACAAAACGAAACATTAATTTTGATCAACTCAAATTTAACTTTAACTTTATCACAAAATAAAATTTACTTAATAATAAATTTTATCAATTTCTAAAAACATCACGGACTTATGATACAATAAAATATTTTGTTGAAGTTAAAAGCATGATTTCACAATACATGAAACTATTTGGTTTATTTTTCAATGCATTATGAAGAGATTCCATATTTCATTTACAATAGTCAATGCTAAATTACTCTTTGTAATTAATTTGTGAAGAAAGAAAAAAGGTTGTGGAGGAAATGCAACAAAAGGGGTGAGCAGAGGAATTAAGCGTAGGGAAGTTTGTTAAGTAGAAAGAACAATATTCAATCATGCATCAAAGAAATTGCTAAAGATCATAAGGCATGAAACATAAAATATTATAGACTAGAAATGAATCAAAGCACACACAAATAAATAATCATCTCATCGAATTTTAAATAAATTTATAAGAAAATAAGGTGGAAAAGGAAAATCTTGAACACTTGACAATGTTGGAAGTGTTTGTAAATGAAACTAAGTATCATTTTATGCCCCACCAAAAAACAAGGATTACTATATCAATAACGACTTAACAGAAAATCGATTCACTACCAAAAAAGAAAAATAAACATAGATCTAGAAATCTTTGAGGATACATACTCAATAGCTACTAATTATGGGGGGTATTTACGAAACAAGATTCTTTTTTGCTGAGCTCACTGGAGGTGAAAGCTGAAACTCATAGTGTATGTGTTTTTTCATATGATTTAATCTTCCTTTTAGTTTTTCCTATAAATGAACCTAACCCCTTTGAAAATTTGCTAATATCTCCTCCACCTGCCACTGGTTGTGTTGAAGATTATTCATGAATGAGTAATTGCATTTCGGTCATCATGTATGTTTTTCAGGATTTGTTCCATAATAAATTTGAGATATGCAAGGCCATTACCAATGTTGCGTTGATCAAATGTAGAATCTTTAAAATCACACTTGCTAACAGGGCTATGATTTATAGCCTCCCCCCGACCAATGCTTTTCAGATGACATCGAATTGACTCCACTCGTTCACAATTTCTATGCCTCACTATCCCTTGTTCACATGGCAATTTGTATTTTACCAAAGGATAGAAAAGACTTGAATACAATAATGCTATGAATGATGCAAACTAATGAAATATTTTAATTTCCATGTGTGACATTTATCTATATCAAGTTATTTAATTCATTGGCTATACCCCACATCAATGTAAATCATCGTTGATTTAGCCAATTCCAAATTATTTCTGTAATTTGCAAAATTGTTTATTTCCCTTTCTAGTTAATGTAGGAATTTATTCGATAAATCAAAATTGTATAATGATTTTTTTTTATTTTTATTTTTTTTTTTTTTTTTTTTTTTTTTTTTTTTATTTTTTTTTTTTTTTTTTAAATCGATTGATATTATAAAATAATATTTTCAGCTTTCATTCAGAAAATTCATGCATAAACATTTCTCCAAAACTAGTTTCCATTTTGGCAAAGTAGAGGGATGTGCAGAAAACAATATGTGCAACAAAATCATCGTTCATTCATTTTTACACTTTCATATACGTTACCCATCTATACATACCATTTTTCTGGAGTGCGAATTACTGAATATTAAAAAGTTAATTAAGGATAATAAAGAAATCATTATGCCTCACATTAAGGCATTGTGCAGTTCACATTCTACTGTTAATAGAAAAATTAGTAAACGATAACTAGAATACATGCTATAACAACAAAGTCCATAGTTCATACAATTTGCACAAATAATAGTGGTCACTTTATTATAATTTCTTCTTAGTTTGGACTTGAACTCACACAAGCTCTAAGCATATAATTATTTTATCATTAATTTGCTACAAATGTTTATGATCTCAATTAGGATTTTACGATATCTTGATTACATATAAATTCATTGAATAAATGACAAAAATACTATTTTATAATATTTGATTATGTGTTAATTCACCATAGACATGATGAAAAATACAAATATATAATATAAATAAGCACATTCTTATTGATATGTTTACTAACAATAATCATTATACGTGTGCAGATTGCAAAGATGCGGAATAAGCTTTCATTCTACAAAAGAAATATGAAAATAAAATGTATGAAGGAGATTCACACATATTTTCAATTTTTGATCAGGTATATTGCTGTAGAAACCTATGCATATACTTGAATTCATTGAATAAATGCTGAAAATTTTATTTTTATAATAATTCTAGATACAATTTTACTGATATGGTTGCAGCTAGCAATCATCACATAATACATTAGAGTAAACGCTATTAAGAATTTGAGCAGTAACATGACTATGTATCAACTTGTTGAATAAATATTAATAGCACTGTTAAGAATTAATTAATTATTCAATGCTAAGTGTGAATTTGTTTAAAACATAATCAATATATGTTACTCTAAGTTTCCACATCTTTGCAAACATTTCCATCTCGATATAATTTTTGCATATATGGTTACCCTACACACTTTTCCTTTCTCACATGCTCTAGTACTAAATTATTTCAACAATTTGTATGTTAACTATTAGAATTAGAATGATTATGTAATGAAATATGTTATAAACACTAATGTTTATTGGTAATCCTAGTTTCTGCACTAATTTTTTGATTAATAAAGAGACATAGCCTTAATAAAACATTGTATTTAATGCACTTGATAATATCAAGAGCCTTATAATCATTGAAAAATTAGTATGGAAAGTGTGTGGGAAAATTGTGTAGTGGGAAAATGCATGCACAAGTATGGAACAATGTGGAAAAACAATTCAAAATATGAAGAGACAATGGAAGGAATCGTGCAGACAAAGAATCCATGTCGAAGTGCCAAAAAATGTCATACACAAGTGTATTTGTTATTAACAAATTTCATCTAATGGTGGACAATTCATTGTGCGCAAAGTTATGTGTGGAGAAATTTCATTGTGCAAAGACCTTTCATTGTACAAATTTTAATAATTAATTAACGATATTTGGAATATGGAGATATGGATTATTTAGTATTAAAACTATTACCAATATTTTATTATAATAATAATAATAATAATATTAATAATAATAATGCAAGAAAACTGTGTGGAGAGACATTAACAACAAGATAGGTGGAGAGCTTTGTGTGGAAAGATTGCATTGTGCAGAGATATTTGTGGAAATAGATTTCATTGTGCGGAGAGCTTTCATTCTGTGGAGATATTTCATTGCATAGAGAGTTTTGTGCGGGTATATTTAATTATGTGGAAAACTTTCATTGTGCAAAGTTTTCTTTTCACTTTGTGTAACACCCTCATCTCACATCTACCCAAGCAACTGGCCAGCTTGGGTAAAGATGCAACGAGAGGACACTATGATATGATTTGACCTCCTAAGTCACATTAAGGAAGTGGAACCAATGAAAACACACCATACATACAACCAACATCATCAACATAACCCTCAAAGGACAATTCATCCACTTAGACAGCCTGTCCCTGGGTCCCGCTATTGTTTTAGGTCTCTTGGGCCATAGTCGCTCTCATACTATGGGCAAGGGAGCGACCAACAACCTAAAGTCACTCTCAAAGGCCTGCCTGTGAGCAATTGTGGACCAAAATTGCTAGTGTTGTGCTAGCCACCCCGGGATTTAAGCTACTTTTGAGGCTCAAAGCACATGTCACTGTTAAGAATTGATCCATCTCTTCAAATTAGAAAGATAACATGCAAATGATAGTACTAAAGAAAATAATTCTTCAAGACCTTGACTGGGCCCCTACTACCCATGACTGGCATTTCGTCAAACATATTACAAATGTGTAATATACATGTGTAATTCATAGTTCTGAGCATAGGGGTCTCATACTTAGCTGAGAATCACTAAGAACCATTGATGACTCAACACATTAACTGCCATTCCATCCATTAGTTCATAAATGCATTGATCATTCAATTATAAGTAAAAGCATGATGAGATCAACACATGGTTGTTGTCATAAAACACATACATAACTAGCATAATAGTAGCAAAAAATTCTCATGAAAGTACAGTCATATAGACCACATATAATCCATCAAAATGAAAATAAAAATACAAGGAGAAATAACCTTTCATTAACGATGCAAAATTCAAACTCGGGATCATACTTCCACGTTCCACCCAGCCATAGAATGACTGAGCCAAATCTCTCTTCATCCATTCACCCCTTATGCCATATTCCAAGCATGAATATGGGATCTCACAAAACACATCAATCAAAACTCATCCAGGGCTTCTAGAGGCCATCCACCTCATGGTTGAACATCACCAAACCATCATCAAATTGATCTCTATCACAACGATCCAGGACTTTAGAGCATTTTTTCAACCAAGGCTCTAGGACTAGTAACTCAACCCACAATTTTTACCAGACTCTAGAGCATTTGTCTAATGAATGCTCTAGGACTAGTAACTCAACCCACCAAGGGCTCTAGAGCATTTTTCCAACCAAGGCTCTAGGACTAGTAACTCAAACCAAGTTGATAAAGGGCTCCAAAGAATTTTTCCAACCAAGGCTCCTAGACTAATAACTGAACCCAAGCTAAGGAAACATGAGAACCAACCAAAACAAACAATGAAAGTAAACCCATAGTCACCATGGCTGTCCAAGAAATGGCAAGGCTAGACAAATCTACTCTCAATCCCGACCATGCTCCATGCCAATGATAGATCACAACCAAGAAACCACATGCATATTCCATGCATGTTAAAACTAGTGAAGAAATCATACATGCAACTCGATACCTGCAAGAAACTCTGATGTAGCTGTTGATGTCGATGCCTTCTTGCACTTTCCTTCTTTTCCTTTGCTTTATTGCTCCAAGAATCCAAGTATGCCACACCCTCCAAGAGTGCTCCAAGAAAACTCTAAGTATCCAGGAGTATGAGAGAGAGAGAGAATAACGAGAGAGCTCCAAGACTGAACTGACAAAAGGTTACCAACTGATCCACATAAGCCTTTTTATGAATGAGGCCTCTATTTCCTTCATTTTCCTCCTCACATGCAACCTATGACCTTTCACCTCCCTTTTTCTCCTAATTTCCATTATTTTCATAAATAAATGTGCCAAAAGTTCCATTTTCCCTTTCCAAAGCCTTATCCATTGCGTTTGCCAATTTTGTTAGCCATTAAACAATCACAAGTGATCCTCATCAATAGGAATTTTTCCCAACATTCATGTTGGAATACGTGTCCCATCATCTATGGTTATTACTTTTTCCTTTTAGTAACTTTTATTACATGGAATTTTCACCAAAGCTGTTAAATAGCCCTCCCCCTTGGGGGACACTTCCCTTGGTGTTCAATCACACATATACCTCAGCAACCCACTAAACAAGACATACTGCTCATGGAGATTTATAACACATCTCAATGTTGTATTTATAATGAAAGATCTACTCAAGAGAAAAACGTCATGACAACATACCGCATAGTGGAGCTTTATAACACAACTCATTCAGTTATTTACAATGATCATCCTGCTGAGTGCCAACTCATATAATGTCATAACATCATGATAACATAACCACATGGTAGCATAATAACATGACACCCATACTACATAGCAGATATTTATAACATAGCTCGTTAAGATATTTACATCCATACATACGTGTACATATAGCAACATCATCAAAATATAGATACCAAAACATATGCCAAATCATATACCAAAGCATATATCAAAACATATACTAAACACCATGTCTAAGTATATATTAGAACATCATATAGCATATATCAAACCATCATAAAGAATATATCAACCACCATAAAGAAAATACCAAACCATCGTAAGGCATAAATCAAACCACCATAAACCAAATACCAAACCACCATATCAAGCTGCTTTGCCTCAACCAGCAAACAAGGAAGGATACATGTCCTGCAATTTGATCCACCATCTCCCATGTAGCTTCATTAGGCCCAAAGTGCTTCCATTGCACTTTAACTTGCTCTATTGCTCGGTTCTGGAGCATGAGCACATTTTTCTACAATACACACTGAGGCTCGAACTAGAATCCTCCATCTGGTTCCACCTATAATAGAGACCAGTCAATTACATGATCAACATATTTAACTTAATTCTTAAGCAATGAGACATGGAAAACATCATGGAATTTCACTTTCAGAGGTAGTGAAAGTCGATAAGCTACTGGCCCAATCCTCTCAATGATACTAAAGTGTCCACAAAACCATGTTGCCAGCTTGGCACATGATCCAATCCACAAGGAGCTCTTCTTCAGTTTGATATGCAAGTACACTTTTCCCCAACCTGGAACTCCTTGAACAAACTATTCCTATCTACATACCTCTTCTACCTATCCTGTTTTTCCTTTAGATTCCTCTTAATTACTTGCATTTCTTGTTCCATGTCTTCCAACATATATGGACTAATCAATACTCTACTAACTGAATCACTTCAACTGATAGGAGTGTTACCACTCCACCAATATAGTGCCTCAAAAGGACTCATCCTTAATGACTCTTGATAACCATTGTTGTATGCAAAATCTACTAAGGGGAGGTACTCTTCCCACTTCCTTTGCTGGTGCATCGCATATGTTAGAAAATTATATATAACAAAGCAATGGAACACATTAAATATATTGCAAAAAATATAAACACAAAAAACACATAAAACAAGAGAGACACAGATATATGTGGTTCACCCAATTTGGGCTATGTTCCTGGGAAACAGCCAGTCCTTCCTTTTATATTATCCAACAAATTGAAGAGATACAACCTACATCAGATCCACTGTAATTCCCTCTTCTCTCTCAGAAAATCTCCTCTCTCTTTCTCACTCAGAATACAGATCTACATAGACGCAATACAATTCCCTCATATATAGCAAGGGGTTTCCTTCGAGGGAAAAAACCCTAAATTAAACATTTCTTCTATCGTCAGATCTTTGCCTAATGAATGACCCAGATTGACTAAGAAATTAAAACATTTTACAAGGCAATTTTACATATATTTTTAGCTTCACGGGTGCTTCCCTCGATCCCCACCAGGTGAGGGCTCCTAAAGATCGCTGTCAGCCCCCCTAGACCCCCTTGCAGTGCAAATATTATGGGTGGTGTTGCTACCATAATACAAACTAGGGTCTAATGCGGTGATACCTTTGAATAAATAAGATAATCAGGCTCCACACCCAACGATCTCCCACATGGATACTGATTATAGCAACTCCACTACTGCTTGATTTGCTGGACAACGACTCCACTTTAGACCTGGTTGTTTCTCATCTTCTTCATCATACTTGAAGACCAATTGAAACTGAGAGAAATCCCAATTTCTCACTGGTTACAAATTTTGTTAACATATCTATAAGATTCTGGCTAGTGTGTATCTTTTCTAGCTTCAACTGTCCATCTTCTAACACTGACTGTATGAAATTGTACTTGAGTTGTATATGTTTAGTCTTGGAATGAAATGCAGAGTTCTTTGCAAGATGTATGGCACTTTGGCTATCACTGTATAACCTACCCAACTCCTTCTTCTCACCCAATTCATCCATAAACCTTTGTAACCAAATCATTTCTTTACTAGCCTCTGTAGCAGCAACATACTCTGCTTCTGTTGTTCAGAGTGCAACAACACTTTGTAGTTTTGAAACCCAACTGATAGATGTTTCACCTATAGTAAACACATACCTTGTTGTGCTCCTCCTGTTATCTCTATCAACCCACCATATCTGCAATCAAAATATGCCTGTAGATAAATTTTTGAACCACCAAAGCATAATGCTTGATTTGTGGTACCTCTCAAAAACATGAGAATCCACTTCACCGCCATCCAATGTTCTTTTCTTGGATTTTTCATGTACCTTCTTACAGCTCCCACTACATGTGAAATATCAGGCCTTGTGTAGACCATTTTATACATTAAGCTTCCAATTATTGATGCGTATGGAACTTTAGACATATAAGCCATTTCTTCCTGAGTCTTGGGACACACCTCCTTACTTAGTTTGAAATGGCTAGCCAAAGGTATACTAACTGGTTTTGCATTTTGCATATTAAATATTTTCAACACCTTTTCTAGGTACTTACTTTGAGACAATGTTAATTTTCGATTCTTCTTGTCTCTAATTATTCACATACCAAGGATTTTTTTTGCAGCACCCAAATCCTCCAGTGCAAATGTTTGCCAATTTTCTTTTGAGCATATTTATTTCCTGCATGTTAGAACCTACAACAAGCATGTCATCTACATATAATAACAATATAATATAGCTGCCATCATTTTTCCTTCTGAGATAAACACAATGATTAGAGTGACATCTAGTATAACCTTGTTTAGACATAAATTTGTCAAATTTTAGATACCACTACTTTGGAGCCTATTTTAAGCCATACAAGCTCTTCTTCAACTTGCACACTAGTTTCTCCTTCCATTTTACCTCATCCTTGTGGTTGCTACATATATATCTCTTCCTCCAAATCCCCATGGAGAAAGGTTGTCTTTACATCTAACTGTTCAAGATGCAAATCTTCAGCTGCTACTAGACTTAAAATAGTTCTGATTGAAGTCATTTTGAGAATAGGAGAAAATATCTCATCAAAGTCTATACCCTTTTTTTGTTCAAACCCCTTCACCACAAGTCTAGATTTATACCTCTTTCTACCTCCATCTTCTTCTTTCAACCTATAAACCCATTTATTCTGCAATGTTGTTTTACCTACAGGAAACCTGACTAAGTCCCAAGTCTAGTTATGTGCTAATGATCTAGGGATCTTTTGCTTATAGATGTATTAAAGAATCACATGTAGAAATTGTAGCTTAACAATAGAAATCTAATGTGCACATGAGAGAAGAAGAAGAAATAAATAAAGCATGAGAATAAGACAATAAGACTTGATAACAGAGTTCATCCAACTTGGACTACGTCTCCAGGCCCTACTCGATCAATGCGGAGGCCTTCATTCATTAAATTGCATGAAAAAGAAGAATACAATCATCAGTTACAACAAAGGAGTCTTATACCTCGATTCTGGAAAATGGCTGAGAAATGGAGAACTCAGATGGAGACATGGGTAGCGCCATGGCATTTGTGGCATCGAGAAGGGTTGAAACCATATAAAATTTGTCAAAATCTAGACAAAATGGACTTTCACCCCTCCTGCTTGCTTCTGCCTCAGACTATGTGCAAATTCCTCTCCCTTTGCACTCTATGCGTTCATTGGGTTTTTATAATATTTCTTTGTTACCAGGCCACTACAATCAGAGGTCGGTTTGTGAAAAATGGAAGCCGTTCTAACAAAAGGACCAGCGAGCCGACTGTCCGACCTTTCTATGCAACAAACCCTAAAAATAGGCCCTTTTTCGTTAATACAACAATACACATAAAACAATAGAAAAACCGAAAACCCAGACATCAAATTTTATCAAATTGGATCTATAAACCCATTGGGTCTGACGCCTTATCACAAATCACATATCGCGCTGTCAATGGCCCTTTATATCTGGGATCCACCGATCGCCCGATTGCCGATCACCATTATCGCCGATTGTTGATCACTGATATCGTGATATCGACATATCGCTGTCAGCATACAACAATTGATATGGCCTAGGTTTCTTCCATATGGCATACACCGATATCACATGTCACCTGCCTTAAGTCCCGATATTGCACATAGCCTGCCCCCAATTGTGATTAGTCGAAGATCGTTGATCGGGGGTTCTGTCCACCCGACCTTAATTCTGCCCTTGGGATTTCTCCAATTGCAATTTTCCTTTAGAAGCCTTTAAGCCTATTTTTAGAGGAAATGCCTCCTTTTTCAAAGGAACAAAGGCAAACTCTTTTCGCGATAACTTCATCATCCGAAGTCCATTTTAGCCCATTCAAGCTGCAATAGATTCAACATGAAAAGATCTATACAATGGGACTATTTCCATAAGCATCATTGGACTTTCATTTTCCTTTGTTTGCTACGAGTCAACCCAAAACTTTGACTGCTTCTATCTCCTTCACTCGGACTCGGATTGGAGAGTTGTTCACACCATTGGAATTAGTGTGACGAGCACTTCGATCTGATGTCAAGATAATTTCCTTTTTGCCACTTTGAATTTTGAGCTTTTCCCATGCCATTGTGTCTAAAGATCCACCTGGATCAATCCTCCCCACTAAAGAGCTTTTGGACCCCAAAATCATTAGCACACTATCTCAATCCACACTTTTAATCACCTACATGCAAAATTGGTACATTCTTGCAATCATGCATACCACACATGACTCAACAACCCCACCTTGCCAAGAGTTCATAGCACACACTCATTGGCTAAGGATTACATAAAAAATAATCAATGCCTCAAATACTAATAAGGAATGGCCAAAATATCATCGTTGTATATTTGAAGTGATGGGAAACACACCATCATTTTTACATTTACTTGCAATGTATGATTTACAATGGTGGCCATAACAAGCTACTACCCCAAAGAAAGCCAACTTAATAAAGCAGACCACCATGAATGGGGTGGATTTATCTATTGAACATGTTCATCTTCCATCTTCTCTAGCGATGTTTCCAGAGCATGGAGTATCGGACACGAGGTTTGTTGGTTCCCCTCTTGGTTGCAATGACTACAATGATTCTTTCTCCTCTATACTTTCGGGGCTGCCTTCGGTGCTTTCCCCTAATGTTCCTTCGATAAGTGTTCATGGAGCCTTCATTATCACTGGACTGTAAGGAAGTAATTTCGTCGTTTTTTCATTGGTTGGTTACTAGCTATATTGGAGCTTTCCCCCAACTCCTTTTTGGTGTATTTGAGTCCTGCATGGCATGGAAATTCCTTGACTTTGATGGGGTTTATGATGCCTCAGCCTTTGACGCCGATGCCCTTTCCTTGATATCCCATTTCCTTCATTACTTTGAATCCAATCTCTGTAGTATGTTTTTCAAAGGCAACAAATTCATCATCATGAAAATCATATGAAATCGAAGAATTGATTTTTACCTCTAGATGGATATGTTGCATCTTTTCCAAGGCCATGTCCTTGGCTTGCAACTGGTGTAGTAATTTTTTGTTTTCTTCCCTTGCCTCCTGTAGAAGCCTCCTTAGCTCAGCATTCTCTAATTGGGCATGGTGGTTGATCTCCTCAAGTTCTTGGCATCCTGCTACGGGGAGTGCCCTTTTCATTACGTCGGTTGAAATCCTTGATCCATTGTTGGAATCAGAACCCAACTCTATGGGTCCTCCTGCTGCGATCCCAAAGGCCACAAAATTCATCTCGTCGCCGAAGTTAGACCCCAAGTCAATGGGCCTACCTCATGCAAATCCTATAGCTGTGACCTTCTCGTCTTCCTTTGACTCAGAATCTAGGCTTTGCTACACAATGGTGAAAACCTTCTACTTCCCCTTTCTGTCATTCCTCTCAGGTCTCAGCTCAGGGTGCAACTTCCAGCCATTCTCTTCGTCATGCCCCTCTTTCTCAAAATGTGTGCAAGAGGGCTTTGCTCCCCTTCTCTTGGTTGTCGCAATTCTCTTTGAGTGGTCATCTTATCCATGTGTTCCCCTTTTTTCCAGATGGATGTCCTTTACACTGGCCGAGTCAATGGTAGTAGGTTCAAAAAATAATAAGGAATGTCTAATGTAGCTATGTAATGATCCAATATACTTGGTTACTACTTCAGGTGAGTCAAGTGCAATGCCTAAATTAAGTGCTTGCTTTTTAAAATCATCTGTAAAACTTTGAACATCCTGACCTTTGCCTTGCCTTAAATACTGCCAATTCATTAATGCTTTCTACTTGTAACCCAAGGGATAAAATTGTTCCTTTAATGTAGAAATGAAATCAGGCCATGAGGAAAGAAGGTTACCCACATTCTTACTACTTTTCAATCTACTCTCCCACTAGACAAGAGCGGTGCTGCTCAGTTGTAGAGAGGCCAGCTGAATTTTTGCCTCATCCTCCATGATCTATTGAATCTTGCAGTAGATCTGAATCTGTCTAATCCAATTATTAAACTTTTCTGCATTACTTTCACCATTAAGCATGGGAAGATCAAATTTGACATCTAATTTAAAGAAACATTTCTTGTGTGCATCCCTTGAATTCCTATGATGATGGTGATGGGAGGAAGAAGAACTTTCACTCATGGAAGGAGGAGGTGGATCTCCTCCATCATCTTTGTGCACTGAACCTCGCCCTTCTAGAGTTTCTTTCTCTACACATTCAAGTTTTTCAAGTCTTGAGAATAGCTTCTCAACACGATCTACCATTGTGTATAAAGTCTTGCGGAAGTTCACTTCCTATTCATAACGAGCCTCATCATGTGCCATGTTTCTCCTTCGATGTGCATGCCACACTTTGGGATCAAAAGGCCCTAGTTCCCCTTCACCTCTTTGGAGCCTATTTCTTGTTAGCATACAAACATGCAATTCACATCCAAAAATACCTACTCTGATACCACTTGATCCAGGGATCTTTTGCTTATAGATGTATTAAAGAATCACATGTAGAATTGCAACTTAACCATAGAAATCTAATGTGCACATGCGAGAAGAAGAAGAAACACATAAAGCATGAGAAGAAGAAAATAAGACTTGATAATAGAGTTCATCCAACTTAGACTATGTCTCGGGGCCCTACTCGATCAATGGGGAGGCCTTCATTCATTAAATGACATGAAAAAGAAGAATACAATCATTAGTTACAACAAAGGAATCTTATACCTCCATTCTAGAAAATGGATAAGAAATGGAGAACTACGATGGAGACATGGATAGTGACATGGAGTTCGTGGTGTCGAGAAGGGCTGAAACCATATAAAATTTGTCAAAATCTAGACAAAATGGAATCTCACCCCTCCTACTTGCTCTTGCCTCGAACTGTGTGCAAATTCCTCTCCCTTCGCACTTTCTGTGTTCATTGGGTTTTTATAATATTTATTTGTTACCACGTAGCTGCAATCAGAGGTCGGTTTGTTTAAAATGGAATTCATTCTAACAAAAGGATCGATGGGCTGATCGTCCGACCTTTCTATGCAACAAACCTCGAAAAAAGGCCCTTTTTCGTTAATACACAATACACGGAAAACACTAGAAAAACCAAAAACCTAGACTTAAAATTTTATCAAGTCGGGTATATAAACCCACCAGGTCCAACCCTTTATCACAAATCACATATTGCACTATCAATGGCCCTTTATATCGGGGATCCGCCAATCGCCCGATCACCGATCACCCAATCACTGATCGCCTATCACCTGATCGCTGATATAACCGATATCGGAATATCGCTGTGGGCATATCGCAATCACTATGGCCCAGGGTTATTCCATATGGCATACGCTGATGCTGATTGGTGATGTCGATTGCCGATGTCGATATCGCATGTCGCCTGCCTTAAGTCCGGATATCGCACATAGCTTGCCCCCGATTGCGATTGGTCAAAGGTCGCTGATTGGGGTTCTATCCACCCGGCCTTAAGTCCACCCTTCAGACTTCTCTGATTGCGATTTTCCTTTAGAAGCCTTTAAGCCTATTTTTAGAGGAAATGCCTCCTTCTTCAAAGGAACAAAGGCAAGCTCTTTTCACAATAACTTCATCATTCGAAGTCCATTTTAGCCCATCCAAGTTGCAATAGATTTAGCATGAAAATATCTATGCAACGGAACTATTTCCAAAAGTAGCCTTGGACTTTCATCTTCCTCTGTTTCCTGCAAGTCAACCCAGAACTTTGACTGCTTCTATCTCCTTCATTCGGACTCGGATTGGAGTGTCATTCACAACATTGGAATCGGTGCGATGAGCACTTTGATATGATGTCAATATAATTTCCTTTCTGCCACTTTGAATTTTGAGCTTTTCCCATGCTACTGTGTCTAAAGATCCACCTGGATCAGCTAAGGAGTCCATTTCTTCTTTCATGGCCTTCTCCCACTTCTTCCAGATTTCTACATGCACTACTTCTTCATAACATTCTGGTTCACCAGAATCAGTGAACAATGCATAATATAATGAAGAAAAGTATCGTTCAGGGGTCTACTTATCTTGATAGATCTTCTAACACCACTTTTAGGTGTTTGAGGTGCTTGTTGTTGTTGTGGTTTTTATTGTTATTCTGGTTGTTGATCATTATGATTTTCAGGCACCTTAAATTTTTCTGTGATGTCATCAAGAACTGTGTATTCTCTGTTTTCTTTTTCCTATTTCTTTTCCTGCAGTTCATCCTTATACAAAACCTTTTCTTTGAATATGACATCTCTGCTCCTAATGATTTTGTGTTTTTCATAATCATAAAAGTGATAACCAAAATCATTAACACAATATCCAATAAAGGTACATTTCTTTGATTTTTCCTCAAGCTTTGTTCTATTTTCTTTATTAACGTGGAAAAAGGCTTCACAACCAAAAGTCTTTAAAAATGAGTAGTTCGCCTTTTTACCTGTCCATGCCTCCTTTGCAATACCACCATCCAAGGAACTTGAAGCCCCTCTGTTTATTAGATAAACAATAGTATCTATAGCATCTGCCCAAAATTGTAAAGGCAATCCTACATGCAATCTCATGCACCTTGCATGCTCCATGATTGTCCCATTCATCCTTTTTGACACACCATTTTCTTGTGGTGTTCTTGGAACTATCTTCTCTCTGTGAATTCCATTCTCTGAACAGTACCTATCAAAATCTTTGCTACAATATTCACCTCCATTGTCTGATCTGAGACACTTCAACCTTTTTCTTGTCTCATTTTCCACTAAAACATTCCATTTCTTGAAAGTATCAAATACATCAGATTTATTTCGAATACAATAAATCCATGCTTTTCTGGTTGCATCATCAATAAAATTAACATAATAACGAGAGCCACCAAGAGATGATACTTGAGTAGGTCCCCATACATATGTATGCACAAGCTCTAATTTTTTGCTCTTCTTTTCTTTCCCAACTCTGAGGAATCTGACTCTCTTCTATTTTCCATAAACAAAATTATCACAGATTTTTAAATCAACATGCTTCAAACCAGGAAAAAAATTTCTTGAGTCAAGGATTTGCATCCCCTTCTCACTCATGTGCCCAAGCCTATGATGCCACAATGCCATATCTTCTCCTGTAGAGGTTAAAGGATTAACAGAATTAGAAATACCATTGCATAAATACAATGTACCAACCTTTTCTCCTTTTTCTATTATGAGGGATCCTTTAGTGACCTTCCAGGTTTTATCTGTAAAATTAGTCACACATTCTTCACCTCCCAACTGCCCTGCTGAAATTAGATTTTTCTTCAAATTTGGAACATGCCTTACCTCCTTCAATAGCCATTGATTTCCATTCCACTATTTTATCAAAACTGTACCCATTCCAATGATTTTATAGGGTTTATCATCACCCAATCGAACCTGTCCAAAATCTCCTTGAACATAATCATGAAAATGTTTCCTATCAGATGTGGCATGGAATGAGGCCCCTAAATCTGCCACTCAGGCATCAATAATATTTTCTAATGAAAGAATCAAAGCATCTTGCAACACATCACCTATCACATTCACTTCATGATTGTTTTCTTGCTACGTGTCTCCTTCTTTTCCCTTCTGAGACTTGCAGTCTTTCTTCAGGTGTCCTTTCTTCCCTCATTTCCAACACACTATCCGTGATCTGGACTTGGATCTTCCTTTCCTTGACTTACTGCAATATCCTCAGCTCTTTCTTCTTTCCATTTTTCTTCCCCTAGTCTCTGCAATCAAAGAATTACCTGATGTCTCATTGGAGCTTTTCCGTCGCATTTCCTTGCTAAGAATTGCACTTACAACATCATCAAACTTTAAAGTAGTAGATCCAGAGACAAAGTTACTAATGGCTATAACTAAACCATCCCAATTTTTTGCAATGAGCAGAGAAATAACATAGCCCTAACTTCATCATCAAAAGTTACCCCTACAGAACTTAACTAACTGGTAATTGTATTAAATTCATTTAAATGATCAGCAACAGATCCACCTTCTGACATCTTCATATTAAATAAACGCTTCATAAGAAATACCTTATTTGAGGTTGAGGGTTTTTCATATAGTTTGGCTAATGCCAAGATTAAACCCTCTGTTGTTGTTTGCTTTGAAATATTAAATGATATCGATGCCGATAGGCACAATCTTATTGTTCCAAGTGCCTTGCTATCGCAAATATCCCATTTTGTGTTTTTTATACTCGTCGGATTCTTTTCCTTTCTGCTCAATGGTTCGTATAGATCTTTCTGGGACAAATAATCTTCCATCTGCATTTTCCACAGCTGGTAGTTTTGGCCATTAAATTTTTTGACCCTAAACCTACCATCTTCTACGATTGCTCCCACTCGAACTAGGAAACCTTCTCTCCTACGCGTTTATCAGCCAAATAGACCTTCAACTCTGATACCTATTGTTGGAAATTATATATTACAGATCAATGGAACACATTAAATATATTGTAGAAATATAAACATGGAAATCACATAAAACAAGAGAGACGCAGATATACGTGGTTCACCTAATTTGGGCTATGTCCATAGGAAACAACCAATCCTTCCTTTTATATTATCTAGCAAATTGAAGAGATGCAACTTATAGTAGTTCCACTATAATTCCCTCTTCGCTCTCACACAATCTACTTTCTCTTTCTCACTTAGAATACAAATCTACATAGACTCAATATAATTCACTCATATATAGTGAGGGTTTGCCTTCTAGGGAAAAAAAACCTTATATTAAACATAACTTCTACTATTAGATCTCCACCTAATGAATGGCCCAGATTGACTATGAAATTGCAACATTTTACAAGGCAATTTTACATCTATTTTTAGCTTTGGGGGCATTGCTGCCCCCGTGGACCCCCTTACAATGCAAATATTACGGTTAGTGTTGCCGCCACATTATGAACTGGGGTCCAATGTGGTGATACCTCTAAATAAAGAAGATAATAAGGCTACACACCCAACAACATACCTCCTCAACATGTCCTATCATATCCTGTTGACCCTCTTTGTTTGTCCATCTGTCTGCGGATGATAAGTTGTGCTAAAGGCCAACTCTATGCCGAAACCTACAAATAAGTCCTTCCAAAACTTGGAAGTGAAATTTGCATCCCTGTCTGATACAATATTCTTTGGAACACCATGTAGTCTAACCACATCTTTGATGAATACCTATGACACATCACAAGATGAGAACATAGACTTCACCCGAATGAAGTGTGAAACCTTTTTTGACCCGTCCATAATGGCCATGATGGAATGATGCTGCCTCACTGTCTTTGGCAACCCTGTGATGAATTCCATGGAAATGACCTCCCATTTCCATTCGGGAATCACAATCAACTGTAGTAGTGCACATGGATGTTTACACTGTTCTTTCACTCACTGCCAGTTGAAACCTATAGCCACAAACTCTGCTACATCCCTCTTCAAGTTCGGACAATAGTAAGATCTCTTCATTATTGTCAGTGTCTTCTGATATCCTGGGTGACTTGAATATGGTTTTGCATGAAACTCCCTCAAGATCCTCTTCCCAAGGGCACTCTCATCTGGCACATATATCCTGTCTTGGAACTTGATCAATCCATCTAATGTAAGACAATAGTCTAAATATTGTGCACCTGCACTTGTACCTATACCTGCACTTGTACCATCACATGTACCTATACTACCACCTATACCTGTACCACTACTTGCACTTGTACCATCACCAGTACCTATACTACCACTTGTACCTATACCTGTACTCTGCTGTAACTTGTACTGCACAATCTCCATATATCTGAAATTTTGTTGTCCTACCCACAAGATCCTATCTTGGAAATCTATCCCATAAGAGCTCATAGCTGCTAAGTGATTCACGTGTACCGGATTTCCAAGATCATATGCCAATCTGTTCTTCTTGCCTTTGATGTATCTAATTTCAAAGTCGAACTCACTAATTGTGGCGTACCACTGAGCCTGCCTACCATTCATATTCAGTTGGTCAAATAGATATCACAAACCACTATGATCACTCATCAATGTGAACTTCTTCCCCATAAGATAATGTCTCCACATCTTCAATGCATGTATAATTGCTTCCAACTCGAGATCATGTGTGGGATAGTTCTACTTGTGCTCATTTAGTTTTTGTGACTCATAACATGCTACCTGTCCATCCTAGATAAGGACTCCACCAAGTCTTCTCTTCAACACATCTATGCACACAAAAAACTCTTTGTTTAGGTCTGCAATATTCAACACTGGTGCATGTGTTAAAAATTGATTGAGCTGCTCAAAACTAACCTCACATTCCTCTATCCATTCGAACTTCTTACCTTTTCTTTGCAAAGATGTGATAGGGTAAGGAATCTGCGAGAATTTCTTGATGAGCCTCCTGTAGTAGCCTACCAAACCCATGAAGGATCTCACCTCATCCACATTCTCATGAGTTACCCACTCCATGATGGCTCTTATCTTTTATGGATCTACTGCAATTCTCAACATGATCTTTTTCATTTTTCTAATATATCGTCAATGAGCACGATAAAAAACTTATCCAAATATGGATGCAATACATTATTTATTAAGAACATGAATGTATCTAGAGCATTATTTAAGCCAAATGGAACTACAAATAACTCATAATGCCCATACCTAGTCCTAAACGCAGTCTTGTAAATGTCCTCCTCTTGATGTGTACATGATGGTATCCATATCTCAAATCAATCTTCGAGAAAACTACTTCTCCCTTCAGTTGATCGAGCAAGTCATCAATCCTCAGTAAAGGGTACCTGTTCTTGACAGTCACTTTGTCCAACTTCCTAGAATCAATACATAATTTGAGAGTACCATATTTCTTCTTCACAAACAATACTGGTGCACCCCACGGTGATACACTTGGCTTGATGTATCATTTGTCCAACATTTCCTTCTATTGTAGCTTCAGTTCTACCAACTCAAGTGTTCTCATCCTGTAAGTTTCTCTAAATGCTAGAGATGCCCCTAACACTAACTCAATAGAAACGTCTACCTCCCTATGAGGTGGAAAATATGTAATGTCTGTAGGAAATACATCCTAAAACTGTTGCAAAATTGTATAACTATTCAACACATTTGCATCCTCAGCCTCCTCACCCTTATCACTAGAAATGTCAACTGCAAATATATTGCACCCCTTCCTGTAGCTACGATTTGCTTGCATAGCTATCACCATCCTAACTGATGTGGCTTTACTCTTACCTTGTAATACTGTTGGTTCTCCATTGTCATCAACATTCTCAATAGCTTTATCATAACAGTCTACCTTGGTTCTATGTAGGTACAACCAATCCATGCCCAATAACATATTGTATCAAACTAATGGTAATACATTCAAATGTGTTACAGTAGGGATACCATTTAAGTCAAATGCACAAGCTCTTATCCAATGATGAACTCACTTCTTTGTACTTGTAGCCAACTGCACTGACCAAGATTTTGCATGCAATTCATTATTCAAACCACACTTATCCACTAAGTCAGGACTAACATAGCTATAATTAGATTTAGGGTCAATCAAAATAGAACTAACTTGATCAAAAAGCTTATAATCCATCTCAATGATAGAAGCTTGGTGTTTTGCTTGTCAGTTGTCAACTACTACATATATACACAAAATACTCTGACAAATATCCCCAACAATTTGTGCCTTCTATGCATTGTATATCTTAGGTCTATTGCTCTAAAACTATTGACAATATTTCCTACAACGGCCCCCTCCATAATTACAACACCATACATGTTCCTTACACTGCTCCTCAGGTTGATGTCCCTTCTAATGCATTGAACCTCTTAAATGGTGCAACATTCTCCTTGTTACCCGAATCCTATGGTCTTACTCGCTTCTTGTCCCATTTTCCTTTCTTCTTTGTATTACCTCTCCAATTTGGCTTCATCTTAGTTCAACACTTCGATTGTTCATATCAATGCTTCAATTTTTGGATATCCTTCTCCAATGATCTAGGCTCATCTAACTCAATCCTATCTTTTAAATGCAACCAGTAATCCACTAACAAATCTTTTAATCTTAGCCTTCTCCTCCTTGAGGTAAACAGTTCCAAGAACTTACTAGTGTACTCATCATCTATCATAGAACCCATCTTTAGCTCATAGAATTATTTTTCCCTATCATCAAAGTGTCTCTCCAACAAATAATTCTTGTTGAATAGCTGCTCAAATTCACTCCAAGTCAGATATTCCTCATTTATGTCCCTGACATTCTTCACATCTTCTCATCAGATGTTTCCTTTACCTTTAAAACTGAAAGTAGGCACTCTAGCTTTTATGTTCTCTAAGTAGTCATGCAACCTGAAGAACTTCTTCATGTCGAGTAAACAAGCCTATTCATCTTGTGATCTCTTTACTTATCCATAAAAAGTAGGTGGCTTTTCTTTCTTAAACTCATCCAACAAATATCCCCTATCACTTATCCTATAAGGATGATACCTATGATGATCATAGTGCCTATCTAAATCAAAACTAGAATCATACTTATGTCTGTCCCTTCTCCTCCTTGGAGTCTCCAAAAATATGCCATCTCAGATTGTATCATCTATATCTGATCGGTAACCACCATGCGATCTACTGCCATATGCCCCATTAGTTTTTTTCTCCTTCTCATGACTGATCAGAAGCGGACCTTGTCGCTACAAATCTGAAAATCTCTAAAGTATGACTGCATTTACCTCTGCTAACTTTTCCTGTGACTATATGATTCCGTCATTATTTGCCTTACAACTCCTTATCTCTTCCTTTAAGCTTCTCAGTGTCACTTCCAAATCAGAAGAGTTCCCAATACCATACTACTCTTCGGATTCATAGAGAGAGTCTTTGTAGTCAACCATCTTGCTAGCCATTTTATATTTCTTCCTGCAAGGTATATCATGTCAGCTAAACCAAATCACAATAAATATATGTACTACCTTAGTATAGCTCCGGGAGGATACCTTGCCTACAAGATCAACATATCAACATGATACATGTATAACATAATCATAACAATATATAAAAATAATACTATAACCATGCAACTATCATTCTAGATAGGGTCTAGTCATCAATGCATGACCTTAACACAACACACACTACAACCTCATGCATGCCAACATCCACTACATCACAATACACATGATGACATGCAAACATGAAAATGCATAAGCATTACATAACCATACATACCATGACCTTATTCATGATGACATAAACCATACCATTGTATGTGGACCATGCATAACCACAATGTAGACAACACACTAGCCTACATGTGGATAAAACTCAAGCACGAGTATAAGACATTCCCACACATAATGCCTATAATCAAGCATAAATTAACAGCACTCTTATGTAGAATCATGTAACCCAATACACATGAATGATACATACAACCAAACATAAACGAATGCAACCAAACAACCACATGATACATGTAAGTGATATATAACAACACACAACGAGTCATATACTCATAATGATGCATCCCACAAAAGCACACTAAGTTCCACATGATGACATCACTGCAAAATTATCAACATCATGCAAATGCAGCAAGCATATGGAATGCAAGTGTGAGAGACATGCATGAAACTAACATGCATGCATGACTAACACATAGCCCAACTAGTCCAAGGGGTTAACCATGCTCTGATACCACTTTGTAACACCCTCCTCCCACATTTGCCCAAGCAACTTGCCAACTAGGGTAAACATGCAATGAGAGGCCACTATGATATGATTCGACCTCCTAAGCCACATTAAGGAAGTGGAATCGACGAAAAAACACCATACAGACATCCAACATCATCAACAAAACCATTAGAGGAAAAGTCAACCACTCAGACAACCTGTCCCTGGGTCCCATTGTTTCTTTGGGTCTCTTGGGACATATTCTCTCTCATGCTATGGGAAAGGGAGTGACAAACAATCTAAATTCGCTCTCACATGCCTGCCTGCCAGTGATTGTGGACCAAAATTTCCAGTGTTGTTCCAGCAACCCCAGGATTTAAGCCACTTTTGAGGCTCAAAGCCTAGGTCACTACCAAGAATTGATCCATCTCTTCAAATCAATAAGATAACATGGAAATAAAATTACTAAAGAAAATACTTGTTCAAGACCTTGATTGGACCGCTACTAGCCATGACATGCATTTCGTCAAACATATTGCAAATGTGTAATCTACAGGTGTAATTCACAGTTATGAGAATAACAGTCTCATACTTAGCTGAGAATCGCTAAGAACCATTTATACCTCAACACATCAAATTCCATTCCATCCATTAGGTCATAGATACATTGACCATTAAATTATAAGTAAAAACGTGATGAGAGCCACACATGGTTGTTTGCATAAAACACATACATAACTAGCATAATAGTAGCAGAAAATACTCATGAAAGTATAGTAATATAGACCACATATATTCCATAAAAATTCTTATAAAAATACAAGGGGAAATAACATTTCATTAATGATGCAAAATCCAAACTCAGGATGGGACTTCCACATTCCAACTGACCATAGAATGGTTGAGCCAAATCGCTCTTCAACCATTCACCCCCATGCCATATTCCAAGCATGAATGTGGGATCTCATAAAACACATCAATCAAAACTCATCCAAGGCTTCCAAATGTCATCCACCTCAACCCATAAAATGTTATTCCACCTCACAATCGGATATCGCCAAACCATCATCAGATCGATCTCTATCCCAGTCATCCAGGGCTCCAGAGCATTTTTCCAACCAAGGCTCCAAGATTAGTAACTCACTCAACCCACAACTTTTACCAGGTTCCAGAGCATTTGTTCACCCAAGGATCCAAGACTAGTAACTCAACCTATGAAGGGCTCGAGAGTGTTTTTCCAACAAAGGCTCGAGGCCTAGTAACTCAACCCAAGCTGATACAGGGCTCTAGAGAATTTTTTCAACCAAGGATCCAAGACTAATAACTCACCCCAAGCTAAGGAAACATGAAAACAAAGCAAAAAAAACCAATGAGAGTAAACCCACAATCACCATGGCTATCCAGGAAATGGCAAGGCTAGGCAACCCATTATAATTCTTGGCAATCCTCCATGCCAATGACAAATCACAACCAAGAAACCACATGCATATGCCATGCATGCCAAAACTAGTGAAGAAATTATACATCCAACTCGATACTTGCAAGAAATTTTGGTGTAGCTGTTGTGTTGATGCCTTCTTGTGCTTTACTGCTTTTCCTTTGCCTTCTTGTTGCAAGAATCCAAGTATGAAATACCCTCCAAGAGTGCTCCAAGAAAAATATAAGTATCCAAGAGTATGAAAGAGAGCTCCAGAACTAAATTGACAAAAGGTTACCAACTGATCCTCAAAAGCCCTTTTATGAATGAGGCCTCTATTTCCTTCGTTTTCCTCCTCACATGCAACTTGTGACCTATCACCTCCCTTTTCTCCTAATTTCCATTATTTTCATAAATAAATGTGCCAAAATGCCCTTTTTCCTTTCCAAAGCCTTAGCCATTTCCTTTGCCATTTTCCTTGGCCATTAAAAAATCATAAGCGATCCCCATCACTAGGATTTTTGCCCAAAATTTAGCTTGGAATAAGTGTCCCATCATCCGTGGTTATTGTTGGGTGTGATTTTTTACCTATTTTTTGCACATTCTTTCCCCAGTTTTCACCTTTCTGTCCTCCAGGCCTATGACTTTACATGATCCATTTCCCTATTTTCTCACCATTTCAACCTATTCTATTTTCATGTTACTTTGTTGTATTTTTCCGAATAATACAAGGCTTTATTCCTTTTTGTGGCTGTCTGGGAGAGTATTGAAGTGTTTTGAGAATCTCTTCTTCTTTTCAGTTGATGGCTTGCGAGAAAAAATCTATGAAGTAAACAGGAAGCGATGTTTAACTGTAGAGAAGGGTAGAATAGTTCATTGTTACACCCTGGATGTTGTTACAGATACTGTTACCCATTGGATGCTGTTACAGGATGTTGTTACACTACATGTTGATACAAGAGTCTGTTGCCATGCCAAAAGTGTTGTTGCCAGTGATGTCGTGACATCCCGAACTGCCATTCACTCTATGTTGTTGCGCCAAAGTTAGCAAATGTGGGTACTATTCCATATAACAGCTGTCGACATTAGGGATTGTTTATTTTCGAAGCAACAAGACCCAAGTGTTTTCAATCATAACTAATGTATATCTATTTAAAAATAGGTTGTAACTACTTTTATTTTTTATCAGCATGAGAATCGTGAGATTCTCATGACTGATCCATTTTCTAATATCAGGTTGTAATAACTATAAAGGAACTCGATTTTTCATGTACAAGGAAACGACATATAAAAAAAGTATTGTTACTCTGTTTCTGTAATTTTGAGTTTATTTTTAATATTAATCAGCACAGTGATGTTGTTACTACTCTTCAATTGATTCGTTAATTACTTTAGTGTTACTCCTACACCCTGTTGAGGAGGAAGGGCCCTCCTCTTTGGCAGGGATTGTAGTGATAGAGGTAGTGTACATTTTAGTTTAGCTAATTGATTTATGGTTTCTTGTTGTTATTGTACAAATTTTGGATTACATTTGTTGTTGTTTCCGTTTATATTATGTTGTTACACTGAGTTAATCAATAGAATGGTAGTAACCAACTGGAGTAGATATTAGTTCCAATGTGGTGGACCTTTACTTTGATAGTTTCGAAGCGTGATCGAATTATGTAGAGTGTTTTTATGTCTACATACATGGCTTGATTTAGCAATTTAGATCAGCGACATATTTTACTATTTTTTGCATTTTCTTATTCTTGGATGGAGTGTATTGGCACAGACAGTGCAAACTCCATTGAAACATCAAGACCTACCATGGGTTGACAATTAAATGTTGCAATCTCGGTCAATTAAGATTGATTAAAACTGCACTAATTTTTGCGTTGTTGTCGGGGATGGCAGTTGATGATATAGTCAGCCAAATTGTTTTTTTGGTATAGAGTGTTCCTAGTCCACAGTTGCTAGGCAGTAAGACAAGAGGTAAGAAATTGCACATCACTCTAACATACCTGTGTGGGATCACCACTGTTAAAGATTGAGACACTTAGGGTGTGAGTTAATGCACATAGGGTCCGTGAAATTGTAGGAATTATACAGATACTAAAATCACCCCCCACTCTGATTAGTCACAAGAAAAACGGGTCATAAAAAGGAAAGAAAGAGTGTAGATTTGGGAAGGAAGTCATTTATCCAGGAACTAATCTCCAAGGCAGAAAAAGAACAGTCTAGATATCAAAGGGATGCAAGGAAAAAAGGGCCACAGAAAGTTGTTACTCCCATAACAAAAGAAGAGATCTCTGATTCCTCTAACTCGAGACCATATCATTCTAAGGCTAACACCCATGCCCCCAGGATCAAGAATCCAATTCATGAGCATGAAGGGGAAGTTAGTAGCCAGAAATTGAGGACCGAGGGGCAAGGGGAAATCGAGGGGGAACATCGAACACCTGAGATGGAAAAGCACCTATTGGTTGATCAACATCCAGATACAGGTTGTACGGTGAAACAACCAGCCCTAGGGATATCTGAGGCACTAATCACATCTACAAGGCCATCACAAGAACAGTTTGAAGGACGTCTGCTACAAAAAGGATTAGAAGAATTAGTCATGGGGGACAACAATGACAACAATGCTAAAACAGATGCTACTATCACCACCTTTGAGTTCCCAATCGGGGATATCAGAGGTGAAGCTCCTATGAAAAATATTCATCTATCATCCTTACCATCCTTCAAGGGGATGACTATGGAAGATCCAAACACCTTTTTATTTGAGTTTGATGTCTTATGCAGAAGTTATGATTATACCTCAGATGCACAGAAATTAAAATTATTGCCCGCTACTTAATAGGGGAAGCCTTGATATAGTTCATGGGATTGGGTTCCGCTTCTATTCAAACATGGAACGATATGAAGGAGACATTACTATCAAAGTACTAGGACTATTGTAGAACCAAGAACTTAAGGGAGGAGATATTTAGAATGAAATAGAAGGAGGATGAAAGCATGGAAGATTATGTGGAATAGTTCCACTATAATCTGCAGAGGTCTAAACATAGAGATTTAGACCAGGAAATCTTGAAGACTATATTTATTAGGGGAATGAGGGATGATTGTCTTGACACCTCGAAACTATTAGGAAAAGGGGATATATCACAAGAGCCATTCACTAAAATTGTAAAGCTATGGCTAAGATGCTCTCGAGGATCGTCCAAGGGGAGGAGTACAATTTGAGATGCCTCCGCCCGAATACATAAATTTGCAGGCGGAGGAGTAACCAGAGCGGAGATCGGGAATTTATTTGAAAATTTCAATACCAATATCCTCAGTACTCTCTCTTCCTAGATAATTACAACATAGATTAAGAATACAGAAGTAGAAGTTGACATACCTTTGGATGTGTTCTTCCTGAATTGTTGGAAGAAACATCCTTTTTGGGAATGTGAATTGAAAAGCATCAACTTATGTAATATTTGCAAGATGGAGAATTCAATAGGGCAATGTTCGGAGCTTCCTAGACTAAAGGCATTACTCAGAGAATCAAGCAAGGAAGTGCAGTCCTATTATTTCATTGCACCAAGGACGCCATGGCAACCGCGACCTCTAGGTATATCTCAAGACTTTTCCTCTTTCAATTCGTGGAACAATGCATATAATTATCATCAATATCCATGGCAATATCCTACCCCTCCTTCAGTACAATTTCCTTCACCCTGGAACTAGTGGTCTCCATCTCCTCCTGTTCAATATCCTCAATCTCAACCATATCCTTGGAACTAGAATTGGAGAGGAAATACCCAAAATTCAGCTCTGCCTAGACTACCCATGCAACAACGGCTGTAGTTACCTCCTTTCCAAGCTGCTACTCCTCCACCACCTGTGCGACCCCAACTACCTGTGCAACCTAACCCAAATCCAAATAATAAAGCAGTTGGGGGAATAGAGGCTCTGACTACCATCCACACCTACCTTATTAGCCTCGTGGGACTTAATGAAATACAACTGCAATCGGGCAATGTAATTAAACCATGTCACTACCCTATCATTACAAAGGAGGAAAGTGAACCATCCAAAGGAGATGCTGGAGGCTCTAAGGTGGCTACTACGCCTACAAAAACTGATATAGAGGAATTTGTTACATCTGTAACAGCCGACCTATGAAGAACTATTACTGTTGTAACAACTAACTCGGAGAAGGATGATACACTTGTAACAATAGATTCGACTGTTGTAACGTAAGACCCTCTATACCCTTAGAGACTAGCCAAACCTAGGATGAGTTCATAGCCAAAAACTAATTTTCTTAGGGAGTTGCAAAATTTGCATGTACAAATTCCTCTACTACAAGCCCTTAAAGAAGTACCTATTTATGCTAAAACAATGAGAGGTTTGTGCATTAAGAAACTTGGGAGGAAGCCTAAATACCTTGCCACCATACATGTGATGGGGAAATTATTCGAATTAATGTCTGCTCAGCCTCTCCTAACTAAGTAAAATGATCTAGGAAATCCTACAACCATTGTCAACATTAATGACCAGCCCATAGCCAACACATTGATCGATCTCGAGGTTTCCATTAATGTAATGACAAAGGACCTCTTTATCTCTCTCAGGCTACAGGGACTTAGACATACTCCTATTGTACTTGAATTAGAAGACAGGTCTCGCGTTAAACCCGAGGGGATGTGCTTCCTGGAGGTATCTCGCTAGATTTCTTATCTTGTAGCCCAAATCTAATTTGGGGGGACATCTTTTGATCCTAGGGAGACCTTGGCTAGCTACTGCGGATTCATTTATAGGCTGTAGATCGGGGTCTATGGTGATATCAGACAGCCAAGAAACAAAGAACCTTAGCCTTTACCTCCCAAAACCAAATATGGATGTATACAACCCTTGGTGGGATGAGTTTGAGGCTGAGTCAGATCTTTCCCTACCACTCCTCACTCTAGGGAAAGCCTAGTATTTCAAAAATGGGATAGAAGATGATGTCATTAATATTTTTATTAGTAATTCACTTTATGTTGCTTCTATTAAGAATTCAGATGAGGAAGAAGAGGTGGAAGATATAGATTTTGAACAAATAAGAACCGCTCTGAATATTGACAACAATACAATTGAGATAAAATCTAGAGAGTTTTTGAATGTTAACCCCAACTTGACTACTGATCAAAACCAACTACTATTACAGCTATTACATAAATACAAAAAGGAATTTGCATGGGACTATATGGATATGAAAGGGATCCACCCTAAACTATGCACTCACCATATTTATTTGAAGGATGGCTGCAAACCATTCAGACAACCACAATGTCATATGAACCCTACACTAAAGGAGGTGGTGAAAGAAGAACTACAAAAACTCCTGAGTGATCATTTTATTCATCCAATATATGATAGTCAGTGGGTGTCACCACTTGTCATTGTTCCTAAAAAGAATGGAAAGTGGAGAGTCTATGTTGAGTACAGAGAACTCAATAAGGCCACTCAGAAGGACAATTTTCCCTAACCATTTATAAATCAAGTCCTTGATACCCTCTCTAGAAATAAATTCTTTTCATTTTTGGATGGATTTAGTGGCTACAATCAGATATAGATTTCCTCGAAAGACTAGGATAAAATTACCTTTACTTGTCCTGAGGAACCTATGCATACAGAGTACTTCCTTTTGGACTTCGTAATGTGCCAGCAACCTTTCAAAGGGAAATACTAGGAATTTTTTCTGACTTGTTTAGTGATTGTCTAGATATCTTCATGGAAGATTTTAGACCTTATGGAGATGCTTTTGAAACAACATTATTAAATCTGGAAAAACTGTTGGAACAATGTGTACAGACTAATGTTGCTTTGAGAATTGAAAAATGTCACATGATGATGACTGAAGGGATCATGCTTGGACACTACATTTCTATTGAAAAAATCAAGGTAGACCCTGCAAAAATAGAGGTGATTCTAAAAATTCCAACCCCCAAAATGCAAAAATAGGTATGTAGTTTTTTGGCGAATGTAGGGTATTATAGGAGATTTATAGAAAAATTTTCAAAAATTGCATCGCCATTATTTTCCTTTCTCATGAAGGATGTTGATTTCTTGTGGATATGGAAGTATGAGCAAGCCTTTTTAAAGCTGAATTTTGTGTATCAGCAGCTCCGATCTTGCGAGGACCTAATTGGGAACTACCATTTCAGATAGCTACAGAAGCATCTGATATTGCTGTAGGTGTTGTTTTGGGCCAATGGAGGATAAGAAACCTTATGCTATTTACTACATAAGAAAAAATCTAAACCTGACTGAGCTCAATTACATAGTGACCGAAAAGGAGTTCTTAGCAGTCATGCATGCCATCAATAAATTCAGACATTATATCACCAGGTATCAAGTATTTGTACACACTAACCATTCTGCCATTCATTTTTTAATGAGTAAGCCAATTACCAATGGTAGGATTACACACTAGTTATTGTTGTTACAAGAATTTGATATCACTGTTGTAGATTAGCCTAGAAAAGATTATGTAGTAGCTGTCTTTCTTTCTAGGCTAACTATTGATGACAGTTGCATTCCCACTAAGGATTCTTTCCCTGATGAATATCTTTTTTCTATGTCTACTTACTCACCTTGTTATGCAGATATAGCCCATCATCTTGTTGCAGGGAAGTTTCCACAGTATTTGTCCTCCAAGGAGAAAAGAAATATCATACAACAAAGTACTACATATACTTGGATAGATGGGAATCTCTATCACATTGGACCAAATTTCCAGATCAGACGTTGTGTTAGATAATATGAGGTCTTTGATATCCTTAAAGCCTGTCATGAGGAACCTTGTGGAGGGCACTTCACAGACAAATGGATAGGATATAAAGTCCTCTAAACAGGGTATTATTGGCCAACAATATTTCAAGATGCCAATAAGTTTGTGAAGGGATGTGATAGTTGTCAAAGGATGGGCCAACAACTGCAATCAGATGAGATGCCATTACAACCCCAAATCGTCTTAGAACCTTTTGAGAAATGGGCTCTAGATTTTGTGGGACCAATTAATCCTTCATCTAGACAGAGCTCTTACATCTTGGTCTACATTGATTATGTCACAAAATGGGTAGAGGCGAAGGCACTGACAAGAGCCATGGCATACCCAAAGAGATAGTCACAGATGGAGGGCCCTAGTTCACATCTCATAAGATCCAGGAGTTGGCCAAAAATATAAAATCCATCATAGAATCACAACACCTTATCATCCACAAGAAAATGGCCAAGTGGAAAGCACTAACAAAGTCATTGAGGGGATCCTCACTAAGACTGTGGCCAACCACCGAAGAAATTGGGTTGATAAACTTCCAGAAGTGTTTTGGGCATATAGGGCTACATGGAGGAATACCACTAGATTCTCACCATATGAACTTGTGTATGGTAAGAACCCTTTATTCCCCATTGAATTTGAAATCAAGACACTAAGAACAACCTACGGGTCAATTTGGATTTGGCTATAACACAAAAACATAGACTGAAACAACTCAATGAATTGGAGGACAAATAGTTAGCTGCTATCCAGCAAACAAAGATTATCCAGCAACGGAAAGCTAAGTGGCATAACAGATTCATCAAGAAGAAGAAGTTCCAGAAAGGAGATTGGGATCTCTTATATGGTTCAATATTTAAAGACTTCAAGGGTAACCTCTGCACCAGATGGCTAGGTCCCTATGGGTAGATGTAGTCTTTGAAAATGGGACTGTAAATTTGGTGACCATTGATAGTGCGAGGACACCATTGCTTGCAAATAGGCACCATATTCTTTTATATCACAAACCTTCTTCAAGGGATTCATTTTTCAACATTGTCACAAATTCGGATCTACATATTATAGGAATAGGGAAAGCCCCCCTATCCTGCAAAAGTTTTAATTTTCCAATAAGTGTAACACCTGAAAATAAATTACGGTTGGCAGCTGTTACACCTTCAAACTCTAAAAGAAATAAATATTATAATAATAATAATCTGGCAATGAAAACCTTTCCCAGGGGCAGACATACAACTTTTGTAGCAGTTGAAAACCACCTGGTGGTGACTGTTACACACTCTGTAATGACATATGTTATTTCAAAGCATATCTTATGATAAGTGTTTTTACATGATCTTTTCTTCTTTATTTTTTGTACAAATTAAAATAATATATATTAGTCGTCTTGGATGTTACACCTATAACAGTCGATGACTTTTCAGAAATAAATGAGATATTTTATTGTAATAAATATCACACATCACCATGATCCTTGTCATCAGAATTAGGTTCGCGTGTCTCGTTGTCGGAGGTTGGTTTCACGCATCTCGCCGCCCATGACTTCGCCCCATGTCACCCGGCTATGTCATCAAAAGGTAATATTGAATTCAATTTATTTGGTAATTATGGAAACTTAACATGACTTTTGACGGCCGAGGACAACTATTATGTTTAAGCCGAGGTGTAACGAATCATATTGCGACATGAACATCACATGATTTTTGATTATTCGAAAAATACTGCAATTAAGGCATGATGAACTGGTAGTTATTGTTACTTAATGCTGATCATACCAAAAAGGGTAAGTGTACCATTGATGAGACCTCCCATGACTCACCATTAATATGTCAAATTCACCGTGTAGTACGAATCATAATTGCAAAATCCCCATTCGAAATCCTCACCTACACCACCCTACCACCCTAACATTTACCCCTGTTGGAAGCGTTGATTCCCCATTCAGAGTGCTCGAAAAATTGGAAGATAACAATGTAGGATAAAATAACTAAGTTGTGTGTCGACGACCCTAGATCATCTAGAGGAAGGGAGAAGGAGGTGAAACAACACTGAATTTGCATATGCAATGGGTGAAGTAGCAATATGGTATGAGCTAGGGTCCATAGAAGCCATGGAGGATTGCCCAGAAGCATGCCATATTTTCCAGGATGCAAGCTAGTTTGAATTCTTTTGGAGGTTGGAAGGATCAGACGGTGGTGTTGCCATGGAATTTTCAAAGAATTTAGAGAGAAACCAGACAGAGGTCAGAGGGTTGAATCTAGAGGTCACGGAAGAGGTGATTGCTAGAGTAATAGGATTACCAGTGGAAGGAAAGAGGTGGTTCAATAGGAAGGTCAATGACCCCTCACTAAAAGGGGATTTCCTCCAAGAAGCAAAGTCGTTGGTAAAGAAAGGAAGGGGAATTGATAGATTGTCACTTCCCTAGCCATGGGTTGATGTTTCCCTCTACCACATCAAGTACATTAGTTGCGAGGGAAGGGCAAAAATTGTGTTTAATTACCACTTTCCATTGCTGAACCACCTCCAGCATCAACAGTTGGTCAACCTTCTGTACTTCTTGCTGGGAAACATTAGGCATATGGTTGCAACTGTGAAAATAGTTGTGCATCCATAAACGTGTGTCACCAACCATGGCTTTATCAAACTCATTATGCTGGATGCATCGAGCTGCCAGGGCAAGAATTGGGAAGAATTCGTCAGGAAGAGGCCGAAGACTACCTGTAGGAGGCAAATCAAGATGTCAGAGGAATCTCCAGCAGTGACAAAGGAGCAACCCCAGCCCTCGAGAGTGAGGGTTAGCAAGAGGCCAATTGATAAACCAATTGGTGACACCTGACTGAAGTAGAGGATAAGGATTAGAGGGCACCCAGAATCCCCATCCATGTCAAGGAAGAACAAAGAAGAAGCAGAGAAGAAGGACAAGGAGAAGGCTCAGCCAAAGGAACCTTCTTTACCTAGTAAGAGCGAAACCCAGTCCCTGTTGTCAAAAATTGAAATTCTAGAAAAAGAAAATAGGGAGCTGAGGGAACAACTAGAAGAAGGAAAGACATAGCTAAGATCCCTAGGGATAGATACTTTGGTTGAGGCCATGGAAAGGGCCAAAAAGGGAGAAGTTTTGGGCACAGTGTGTGCAGCCTGTGTTGAGAAGCTAGTGGCGATAGTATTTAAGGTTTGTGTAGTAGACACCACCTCGAGGGAAACCCAAACTAAAATCTGGAAAGTTGATACACAAGAAACCATTGAGGACGTTGTTGTTACACAAGAACCAACAACCGAGACGACACAACCCACAATAAGTGATTGGGTAATGGATATGCAGGAGCCCTTAGTTGACACTGCTGTTTCATCAGAATCGGTAGTGGAGGAGGAATTTAGCCAAGGGAAGGAAGGGGGAGCTAACATCCATGAGCCTATGGCCAACACTGCTGTTACACAAGAACCAATAGTGAAGATAGAAGCCAACCCCGGGAGAAATGATGTACAAAAGTTTGTGGATAACACTGTTGTTACACAAGAACCCGTAGTGAAAATGGAAGCAGACCAAGAAGATAAAGAAACTGTGGTAAAATCCACTAAAAAAGCTACTGTTATAGAACCAACAACCGAGGTGGAACAGTTTCACCCTCAAGAGGTTGTTACACCCTCAATTGATAGTGCATGTGGAAGAACACTGGGTCCTGATGAAGGATGGTGTTCTGAGAAGATGTTGTTGTTACAAGAGCTGCAAAAATGGAAGCAGTTGGCACTCTCTCTACAAGAGGGAGTGATCTCACTCAAAGTACATAAAATAATGATGGATTCCCTGAGAGAAAAATCGCTAAAAGAAGAATGGGAAAGAGAAGAGGAAGCATGGAGGCATAAGGAAACTATAAAGAAGAAGGATGAACATTTGTATCAGCTGAATCGACAGGTATCAGACCTGATGAATGATAAGATTAAGCTCCATCACCTTGCCCTAAACTTTCTAGCATGTAGGCGACCATCCCCATCATATCCAGTGGTCCTCTCGAAACTTTATTATTTAATTCAATTAAAAGATGTTTTTGAAAATAGTTCCTACTTGGGTTGTTCAACACGTATGTTTCTGGAGATTTTTCGCTCCTGTGACTTTGATGACCACTTCTTGCTGTGCAAGCTATTCTTGCACAATATCATGTGTGAATATGTTAGCATGAAGATGGTCGAGAGTGTCTTCTCCTACATGGGGGATTTGTAGTTGCAGGCCTTCCTTTCATTCATGAGGAATCAGATTGAGTGGCACCTAGCCAAGAAATCAGCAGAAGCCAACGAGGAGAGAACAACATTGTGGGTCAGAGCCGAACTAGGGATGGTTTATGAACTCAGGCGTGAGTTTAAGATATTCTTGAGCATTCTAGAAATCAGATAACAATCGACCACCTATATAAAAAGGATGGTGAGAATCTACCTCAACCTGTATGCAAATATGAAAAGTCGAGTGCTAGTAGGATATCTCAAGCGCACTGAGGCCTGTAGCATTGAATTACAAGAAGGGGATCCTTTTGAGTACAAAATTTTTTTGGTTGTTGTTACATGGGTGCTGGAATATGCTTGGATTGTGCAGACAGTGGTGGCGTTCTGGATTGCCCACATATTCAAATTTCCTTTGATATGGTTGCCAATAGAGGAGTATCAGCCAGATTACCACCTATGTGACTACAAAGAGGAATATTGGCCACATCATTTGATGGCCATTCAATGGTTTAGAGCTCTGGGGGAAGACACTACTAGTGCCTACAATTTCACAGACTTGCATCGGGTGTACAATAGAAGGAGCTGAGACTTTGCATGGGGACATGAAGTTGCTTCAGTTAGGGGGAGATGTTGGGTGGGGTTTTTTACCTATTTTTTGCACATTCTTTCCCCAGTTTTGACCTTTCTGTCCTCCAGACCTATGACTTTACAAGATCCATTTCCTTGTTTTTTCACTGTTTTAACCTATTATATTGTCATGTTACTTTGCTATATTTTACCAAATAATACAAGGCTTTATTCCTTTTTGTGGCTAACTAGGAGAGTATTGAAGAAGTATTTTGGGAAGTTCTTCTTCTTTTCAGGTGATGGCTTGCAAGAACAAAGCTATGAAGTAGACAGGCAGTGAGGATTAACTGTAGAGAAGGGTAGAATGATTTTTTGTTACACCCTGGATGATGTTACAGGTTGTTGTTACACATTGGATGTTGTTACAGGTTGTTGTTACACATTGGATGTTGTTACAGGATGATGTTAAACTACGCGTTGATACAAGAGTCTGTTGTCACGCCAAAAGTGTTGTCGCCAGTGACGTTGCGACATCTTGAACCGCCATTCACTCGATGTTGTTGCGCTGAAGTTGGAAAATGTGGGGTACTATTCCACATAATAGTTGTCGGCAGTAGGGATTGTTTATTTTGGAAGCAACAAGACCCAAGCGGTTGCAATCATAACTAATGTATATTTATTTAGAAATAGGTTGTAACTACCTTTATTTTTTATCAGCATGAGAATTGTGAGATTCTCATGACTAATCTGTTTTCTAATATTGGGTTGTAATAACTATAAAGGAAATCGATTTTTCATGTACAAGGAAACAACATCTAAAAAAAGTACTTTTACTCTTCTTCTGTAATTCTGAGTTTATTTTTAATATTAATCAACACAATGATGTTGTTACTGCTCTTTTGCTGATTCATTAATTACTTTTGTGTTACTCTTGCACCCTGTTGAGGAGGAAAGGCCCTCCTGTTTGGTAGGGGTTGCAGTGATAGAGGTAGTGTACATTTTAGTTTATCTAATTGATTTATGGTTTCTCGTTGTTGTTGTACAATTCATGGATTACATTCACTATTGTTTCCATTTATGTTAGGATGTTACACTGAGTTAATCAATATAATGGTAGTAACCAGTTGGAGTAGATATTAGTTCTTGTGTGGTGCGCCTTTACTTTGATAGATATGAACCGTGATTTAATTTTGTAGAGTGTTTTTATGTCTACATGCATGGTTTGATTCAACAATTTAGATCAACGACATCTTTTATTGTTTTATGCATTTTCTTATTCTTGGCTGGAGTGTATCAACACAGACAATGTGAACTCCATTGAAACAACAAGACCTACCTTGGGTTGACAATTAAATGTTGCAGTCTCGGTCAATTAAGATTGATTAGAACAACACTACAGTTATTATTTTTTCTTTTTATTAACTTTTATTACATGGAATTTTCATCAGGAATGTTACACTTTGAATAACCTTTAATCAATTAATTAGCGGCATTTGGAGTACAGAGATATGGATTATTTATTATTAAAATATTACCATAACATATAATAATATAATAATAATAATAATAATAATAATATGCACAAGAACTGTGGAGGGAGACACTGATAGAAAGACAGGGGGAGAGCTTTGTGCAGAGAGCTTTTTAGAAGAGAGCTTTCACTATGCAGAGATATTTCATTGTGTTGAGAGATTTCATTGTGTAAAGAGTTTTGTGTGGAGAGAGTTCATTGTGTGAAGAGTTTTGTAGGGAGAGATTTGATTATGTGGATAGATTTAATTGTGCAAACAACTTTCATTATACAGAGTTTTCTCCGCACTTACAAAACCTTTAATCAATTAATTAGTGGTAGATGTAGGGACTATGTTTCATTGCAACTATTACCCTGATTTACTTTTCTCTTGTGTGTATTTTGTCTTAATTTTCCTTGTTTATATGATGTTATTAATATCGATGATCGTTTTTCTTTTTACTCCAATAACTCAGTATCGAGTTTTTTAAAAATAATTTTTATACAAAACTTTTTATATATTTAAAAGGTTTTACCATTCAATTTCTATCTTGTAAATTGTTGTGGTAGTATCTAATTATTAGTCACAAATTCCTTTTCTCCACCCAATCATATCACACAATTTAGTCATGATGATCACAATATAAACATTCATTACAAACATAATTGTCAAAACCCTTCTAAAGTATTTGTATTTGTAGAAGTCATTTTGTATAACTAGTTTTCATGTTTTCATGTTTTAAAAGCCTATGTTACAAGTAATACTAACTTTTTAAAAATAATTTTAAAGGTATTAAAAATCATTAATTATAAAATATCAATGATATATTTATATATGTGTGTGCGCGTGAGAGAGAGAGAGAGAGTGAGAGAGACAACTAAATATAGTAGTGATA
>APFE030265643.1:53800-71090 GCA_000404065.3 Pinus taeda | reverse complement strand
TATTATTATTATGTTTAAATAGATTTTTTCTATTAAACTTATACTAAATTATATAATATCAAAATATTTTTGACATGGTTTGCCAATTAAAAACCATATCAATGGGAAACATTAATGCTTATTATACAAAATGTTAATATACCAACTATATACATACAAGAAAGGTCTATGGACCAAGACATCATTCTGTAATACATTATGCAATAGTACTAGTAAATTCCAAGTGAAGTAGAAAAATCGTAAGTTAACTAAAACCATCAAGATAGCGTAGAAATATCAATAGTTCCTAGAATGGTTGGACTAACTAGAGGTGCATGATTCTTTTTTTTGTACAACCACTCCTCAATTCAAGCTAATTTTTCATGTTTTTCTAGCCGTAATGGGGTTTATTGTTCTTTATTTATTATATCGATAAGTCGTGTCCCTAGTCCTCCAATAAGTGATTATTCTAGCTTTTCAAAAGTTGAAGGTGAATGTCATTGCATCTGAAGTTGGCCAAAATGTATTTTACCATATTATTGTTTCTCCTAAATTAAGAGGGAGTAATGATTGGAATCATATGGATCAAATGGTTAATATGTGTGATATACTTTTCCAATCTCTAGTTATGGAATGTTTTTCCTAGAGAAACCACATTTATCAATTTCTTTACTCTTGAGATAAGCAACTGAAAATCACACTCCTTAAGCATCCTAGAGGATCCTTACAACAATATCATAACAAGTCTAATCTCAAGAGTTGCAAATGTATCCACATTGTTACTTGGATGTCCACTACTATATGGAAATAGAAACACTAGTTTCCCATAGTTGTAATGGAAGATTCCTCCAAGACCAACATAACCTAGATTTCTTTTAGATGCCTCATAAAATAAAGGTTTAATGAATCCAGGGGGCAAGGGCTCTAGGAGGTTAGGGCAGTAGAAGATGGGATTCTTAGGATCGGCAAAAGGAGAGGGAAACAACTCGAGATTACAAAAAATTACGGAATATGAGCCTTTAACTTCCTAGTCTTATTATGACCAAGGGTGGAGTAGTATTGTTTCAATAACACTCTATAATTCTTTTTCCCATATTACCTCCCCTTCTGATGATAATTATTAAAGATGTGATTATTCATGTCTTTCCATATGTTCCATAGAAAAAACCCTAGAATCGGGCCCAAGCTCTATTTACAATAAGATTCTTTGGGTGAATGCATGAAGATAGGTTACACTTTTTCTTTAGCACATGGGTTGGGAGGGAGAAAAAAGCAGCTCGATTGAGCAATATTTTTTCCCTTGATCAATCGATTTGAGGGCTTAAAAATAAACCCTTAATCGAGCTCCTACTTAAACCATAGTTACATAGGATATTGATCGAACTATTTTTTTTAAATTCTCATCCAAAACACAATGGAGAGTTTATGGTTGGAAGGGCTCGAGTGAGCTATAACTTAATTCGGCCCTAGTTTAGTCATTTCAAGAGCTCGATCAAGGGTTTGTTAAATGCTTGATTGAGATATTTCAAAATTTACCTTAAGCTCTCGTTTGAGGTTTTTAAGTGCTCAATCGAGATGTTGAGGGCCTAAAAGACAGAGTTTTAGCTCCCCTTCTGTAGATTTATCTACAACACCATTTTGTAGCCTGAAAAACTTAAGGCAATATTTGTCCTTAAGTGGTGGAGTTGATCATATTGGGTTCTTGAAGGAATCCTCTATCCAATGGCATATGAGTTTGACACTTTGAAATTCATATGATAATTTTCATCTAATTTCTTTTAAACATTATGCTTGAAATGTTTTTAGATAGTTTCAAAGAGGTTGAATGAAAAATCCATAACATAAAATATAATAAACTAAAAAAATCAAAATACCATCATCTTTATTTACGAGTCCTCTTTAGAAAGGTACTCTTGGTTTTTAATTTGTCTAAATAGAAGAAATAAATTATATGTGAATGCATATGTGTAAAAATGCAATTCAAATATTAATTCATCAACATTGAAAAATAATAATAAAATATAATTTTGCATTAAAAAATAAAGTTTGAACATGAATAAATCAGTTCTCTATGTGGGTGTGTGTGTGTGTGGTGTGTGTCTATATATATATATATATATATATATATTATATATATATAATATATAATATATATATATATATATATATATATATATATATATTATATATATATATATATATATATATATATATATATATATATATATATATTATATATATTATATATTATATATATATATATAATATATATATATATATTTGTATTTTATTATACATTTTACATTAAATTATTGTAGGTGAGCACATGCATACCTATTAAGATGTGTGAAAATTTGCAAGGACAAACATTTAATTTAATGGAAAATTGAGAGACTATATTGAAACTAATTTTTGTTTGCAAAAAATATCATTAGGAAAACAACCCAATTCTTGACAAATTCTAGTTTTACTCCGAATCAAAATTAACAAAGCTTATATGAATTTTGAGGGCTTCAATTTGATAAAAGAGTAAAATATTGAGATTCCATCACCACATTTGGCCCAAAAGTGTAACCCATATCCATGCTTTCACCCATTTGTCATAAAGTATTTCCAACCGTCAATCATTTGTATGATGTTATTCCTATTCCTCTTTGATTTTCCAAATAATTTGAAGAGTTGAGATCATAGAGTTTCAAAAAAAGCACATGTATTAAGTGCTCCATGTCCTATGCAACTGATCTTAGGAAACAAAAGAAAGGGAATTTGAATTGTTTGAAAAAAAAATTATCCCATGAAAGGGATCTTTTATGTACAAACTACCAAAGAAACTTGGCAACTTTGGGCCATTGGTTGTTTGCCCAAAATTGTTTCCATATCAACTAATGTGGAATATTGGTGTGACCTACAACTAGTTGATGTGCCTCTTTGATTGTTAACATACCCTTCTAGTTATAGGCCCATTAGATTTTTTCATACCCCTTTGAGAGTAGGACCATTTGTTTGTGAATCTATTTCATTAACGTGACCATATTAGCTTGATCAAGAGTTTGAGGACAATTTCCCTTATTCTTACATTCCCTCCACAAGGTGCACTCTATTGTTTAGTTACAATAAATTTCTATTGTCAAGAGGCCTCTAGATTTCATAAGCTCTTCTATCGCAATAAATTATGTCATGCTTCCAAGCTTTGGACACTACTACCACGAGTCCATCCAAAAAAAGACATCCTTTCCCTCTCATACTTCCCAAAAATAATGTTGTTGTATGATGAGTTTATTAGTACTAGCCAAAATCCATATTAAAGATCCTTGAATAGGGTTTTGATCTCTCAATTGTTATTTCCATTATGAGGAGTGGTTTTATTTCTTTCTCCAAAGATACCTCCACAAATCCTTTCCAACATGGATGCACCTCCACTATAATTTTTCAGCGAAAAGATTATTTAGAATTTTTGGATCACAAAGACCAATACCTTCTGTCATTTTGGGAGGACATAATTGCAAGGACCCATTTTATTTCCCACATAGGCCCTCCTTGGAGAAAGGATAAATACATAATTTTGATGGATCTGTGGATTCCTTTGGGAACCACTAATGTAGAGAGAAGATACTCTAGAAGGGATTGCAAGATCAATTTTAATGAGACTAATATGCTAGTAAAATTTAGAGATCTCAAGGTCCAACAATCCATTTTTTATATATTTTATGGACTAATTCCTTCCAATAAATAACTTTAAGATATTTTTCTACCAAAGGCACCAAAAATATTTAGCAGGCAGAGAACAATAGTGAAAACCTAGTAAGATGGATAACATCCCCTACATTGATAAGTTAGTATTAAAGAAATAAATTTGATGTTTACCCACATTAATGGATATAAATAAAGCCTCAATGAAGCACTCCATGATCGCTTGTATAGGTATAGCTTCTCTTGCTTTAGGAACTCCCATTAGCATCGTATCATCAACAAATTGCTAATGGGAGATGGAAAGATCATCATCATAGAGTCTTAATCCTTTTATTTCCTTGAGGTACTACTATCTTTGTGGTGCATCCCAAACCTTCTATGGAAAGATTAAATAGGAATGGAAAGAGAGAGTCACCTTGCCGAATTATACATGAAGACTTAAATGTTGTGGAAGAGGAAAAAGATCCATTGAGCATGTAATACCCCTGGTGCAATTGCTTTTTGCAAAAAATATTACATTATATTTATATGTAAATATTGAAATAGGAAACATTGGAAATGGGGCCAAGACTCAAATTTATTGAATTATATAAACATATTTTACAATAATAAATAAATATTTTTTTTCTCTTGGAAATATTATGGGAAATAACAAATAAGTTTTTTTTGAAGTCCCAAGTTTGAAAAAAAAAGAAGAAAGCGATAGTTGTCACAATTGAACCTTCTAAAATTTCCCAAAAGACAACATAATTGGAGAGATATGTTACGATAGGTGGGAATATAAGGATGAGCATAGCTGTAGATAAATGCATGTGTAGGAAGGGAAAAAGGAAATGTTTTTCCTATTTAAAAAAAAAATCCTACTTAAAAAAAAAGATGAGCAAACCTTAAAAAGGAGGATATTGTTAAAAATAGGCTAAGAAGGAAGGAGATAAATACTACCAAGTGAGAACAATACACTTGGAACAATCAAAGAGAGAGAAGAGTGAAACTAGTTGGTTGGGTGGTACATGTTGGTTCCTACCTTATTTCCAAGTGTTGAGATATGTAAATGAGTATTGTACCATATTTTAACTAATATGTTTTATTGATGTATTAGTTCGTAAATGTTATTAAATAGTTGTTTTTGACTCAGAAGGAATACCTCTGCCCATAGTAATATGTATTTTGAGATGTCGAATGCAATTATTTTCTAATAATCAATTGATTATGAATTATTGTTATCATATCCTACGATTACTTGCATAACGAATAGATAAAGAAGTTAATATCCTATGGAGTAGACAAGAACACTTACACTATAACGTGTAAAGCAATACATACATGTATATAGGTATAAGGTAAATTCTTAGAAATACATATCTCTATGTTATTTAAGAGTCATGAACAGTAGGAGAATGAATAGCATGCAATAGATAATTATATGTAAATTTTCATATGTACGTAATTCTAAGCAGCGAATAAATATAAGATTTGCTTGTTTCAAATTGTGTAGAGTATGTCCTCTGAATATTGATATGATGAACAAAGAAAGGAGGTTGATGAATATGTTCTAGACATTAGTGGGAAATGTTTACATAAAATTTGTTATCAGGAAAGTCTAAAGTTACATGCATTTTGATTATTTGTTGTTATAGGATGTTGTATATGATGATGAAATGTAGGTTCAATGTATTAGGTGAAATTTTAATCCTCCTTTATACTATTAATGATTGTGGGATTTACTTAATCAATAAAATTATGTCTAGCACATAATTTACAGGACTGTCATGCATAAATTTCTTATAGTGGATATCTATTACAGTCTACCTGGAAGGGAGGTAGGAAACAATTTGGATTAAGTGGCTAATGATGGGAAGAAATTTGAGCAATAGTAAAGATAAAGAAGTAAGTACGGAGATTAAATTCACATACATAAAGCTGAATGGTCATGCCATTGTAAGTTAAGAATGAAAGAGGCATAGAATCTGAGATAATGTACAACAGAAACAAATACATTTAAATTACTTCCTGGAAGCCCATGCATGCTTCATATACAAAGAACTCAAGAAGTAGAAAACCTGGAATAATACAATGATTTTAATTAAGAAACAAAATGAGTTGTTTGAACAAAAACGGGTAGATAAAATACAAGCAGTTTCCATAGTGTGTACAGAGGACTAAATGTTAATTATATAACCAAACATGAGTACGAAAAACTCAGGAAAAAAAGTATTTATATAAGTAGACGTAAGTGTTAAAAGACTCAGGCTAAACACTATTATATAGTAAAAGGCTGAATTATGCCAAATAGTAGTGGTGAACATAATATCTATGGTTGTAATAAATTATTACAATATTCGTATCATGAAAACCCTACAAAGGAAAGAAAAATGTTTAAAGGGAACCTTAGTAGCTGGGATGTAATTGGTATATGTACAACAATATGTTATTGTCAAGTTAACTTGAGATAGGGTTGAAGGCCTAACCTGAAACAACCAGAAGAAGGAATATTTTGGTTGTCGAGCATATCTAGTTTCTATAATAACCCATAATTTGGAATAAGGGACTTAATCATAAATTTTACCTGGTGAGAGTTTCTTCCTCGATTATTGTGACTCTCAATATCTGTTGGAAAAGAATTACAATCGATATTGTAACAAATTTAATCAAGAGAAGGAAAATGTTTTGAAAATCTAACTCATAAATAGAACTGAGTGTGAAATTAACTGTGTGTAACAAAAAGGAACCGAGTTATTACTTGATGATAACTGGAAATACTAACACTCAGTCATTAAAGGGCTAGCCATAAGAAATCCATCATAGAAACCTATAAAAGAAAGAAAATAAAACTTGGTAATAAACATTTGGGGTCAGTGACCCAAATTAATATTAGTATCATTCTAGTGATTGAAGAAAAAGAGGGTCAAAACCCCTGATAATGTCGCCATAAAATTATAACAGAGGAAAACAAAAATAGAGAGAAACTAATAGCATTATCTAAGCATCAAGTTTCCATGGCCACCTTAAGAGCTAATATAACCACGTTTTCCTTTCCTCAAAAAAATCCAGCCTCCAAGAACCACAAGGGTATAGGTTAGAAAACCAATCTTGCCTCCAAGAACCACGAGGGTATAAGTTAGAAAACCAATTCTTGACCGGAATTAAAAAAAACTTTGAGAAAATTCTAGCAAGAAGAATGAATACCCTCTTGTTTAAATGAAGGGAATCAATATAATCACTATATCCAACCTTACCATAGGCATTTATGATGGTGATCCTAAAAAAAATTAAACCCCTAAATGAGGGTCCATGCAGAGGATTGTACAATGAAAATCACAATATAGGGCTCAGATGGCATTTCAATAGAGTCACCTCTCTAGAGAAGAAAAGAAACCAAGATCTTTGAGAAAACCCTTAGACAACCGATTGAGTTCCCAGTGCCCTGAAATACCAACAAAAATTGATTAGAAATGTGAAGGAGAAGAGGCAAACAAATTCATATGACCATGTGCGCTAATTTGTTTTATCATCTTTGCAACGACATGGCGGAAATAAAATCTTTCATGGTCACTATATAACCCAAGGTTCAAACACATGTTTTTTATAATCACTTATATATATATATATATATATATATATATATATATATATATATATATATGCATATATCAGGTCCTTTAATTAAAGAAGAAAAAATGGTGTAACACTTTATTATGTGAAAATTTTCAAGGGGAAGATGATTTATCAATAAGTCTTACACAATCCCCTATAGACCTTAAAATATAATAGATCAATCAATATAATAAGAGGAGAAGTTTTGCTAAGCAATAATTTTATTACATTATTTCAAGAGTATCACTCTTTGACTATGTGAAAAAAAAAGTAGTGTTATAGGAGATACATTACAAAGCATCACCAAGAATAAGGGGTTGCAACCAGAGTTCCTACCGAGTGAACCCAACAACTTGAAAATCCAAAGTATATGAGAACGCTCAAGTAGCCAAAGTATATGAGAACGCAACTAAGTTTGTAATCGCAACTAAGTTTGTATAAGACCTTGACCTTGATTGAAAATAATATGGTTGATGATCTGTAATTCATTATATATCTAGTTGGCATGGGACATTTAAAACAAAAAAAAATAATATACTATTAAGTTATCAATAATATAATTTTACATCAATTTTATAGAGGAACTTAAGTTTATATTTTATATTTTTTTATATTTTCATGTTTAGTTACGAGGGAGATTTGCAATTTATTCCATTTTTAACATGGAGTTGATATATAATTTTGTTAGAGAAAAAAAAATTGTTTGTGTTTTTATTCCATTAATATATTCTTTCTATTTCAAGGTATTATAAATATTTTCAGTTCATTCAATGTTTAACATGGAGTTGACATGTAATATTTTAAAAAGTATATATATAGAGAGATTTTATATATTATAGCAAACAAGTGAATATTAAAAATTTCTTATAGTTAAAATATTTAATTAGTGTGTAATTCAAAACCATCATAGATCAATTTTAACTTGGAAGTGAGAGAGATCAAATCTCTCCACCTACAAATTTTTCCTCAATTTTTGTATTTTAACAAATAAATTTGCATATCAAAAAAATTAATCTTTTATGAAATCTAGGCAAAAAAAAATATCTAAACTGTAATTATGTTATAATCATCACATTCTAAAATAAAATCTAAATTATAATAATAACTTATATTTAAATAAAAAAATTAAATTACATAATTTTTTTTTTTATCTAAATAAAATATTTAATTAAAATAAAATAAATTAATCAAATAAGAAATTTTGAATAATGAAATAGTTTTTACATGCTAAGAATATATTTACATTAAAATTACATATTGAAAATAATGATCTAACAATATTTAATGTTATTTATGCAGACGATATAGATTTGCATCCCTATATAATATGGAATTAGAAAATTGAAATAGTTTTTACATGCTAAAAATATATTTACATTAAAATTACAAATTGAAAATAATGATGTAACAATAATTAATGAATTTTATGCTAGACGATATAGATTTGCATCCTTATATAATATGGAATTATTTCTAATTTATTAGTATAATTGATATGAAAAATATTATATTCATAAATATTATGTGATTTTAATATATACAATAATAATAATATATATTTGAGATAAAATTGCATTTAATTTCACAGATTTATATAATAATTCATTTATGAATAATATTGTTAACAATATAGAATTTTTAGTACTTATTTTAGTGATGTAGTTGTGTTATGAAATTGTTTGTCATGTTATGTATAGTTGAGTATATAAAATTTTAGAAAATGAATCATATATATATTTTTGTGTTTATAGATCTATCTCATCCATATAAATTAAATGGTTGGTAAATTTTGATAGGATCAATCCATGATGGACATAAAAACATTTTATGATACATATCTTATTGATAAAATAAAAGAAATCATAAAAATTAACTAAATCATAACTTTATTTTAAATTATCATTCTTATTATTAATTATAAAAAAGCAATATATAAATTAAACATATATACATTAAACAAAAAAAAACATGTAACAAGATTATTAACAATAGAGATCATCTCTATTTTACCATGGATTTGTTACAATACCATGAGCCAATCACATGGCTTATTAATGCCACATGTCCAAAAAACTACAACTCATTTCATATGATATTTGTTCATATAACTTTTTTTCAATTAATCAATTTAATTGAAAAGGAAAAAGTGTCATAACCACTTTGGAAATAAATCTCAATATTTGATTTGTGCATACTACTAAGACTAGAACAACCATATAATGAAATAGTTGGTAAATGTTGATAGACATCATTCCATAACAAGTGTTGCAGTGCAATGTAGTCCCTACCATTAAAATTGAGGATTATGTTGCTATAAAATTTGCATATAGAAGTTGGTAACATGATACATATAAAGCATAGTATGAAATATTTAAACTAATATTAATATAATATGGAGAATATTAATATATATCATTCATATCTATAAGATAATAGAAAATGACTATTCTATGAAATTGTTTTACAAGGCAAATTGTATTCGTAATTATAGGACAAATTCTGAATATTTATATTCCCCCCCAAAAGATATTGTAATTCAATTACAAAGTAAGAACTTTGGTAGGACTTATTAAAATCACATTTACATTATGTGCATATACAACTAAATGGATGTCATATTGCTATGTATTTGAATTACAAATCGTTGATTACAATGCATAATTACATAGTGTTGTTCAATTTGGCATGGTTCTTAACATGATCCTAGAGTTTTCCTAAGAGTAATAATGTGAAAATTATGAGGGGTCTTTCTTGGGTTTCATTTTTCCTAAGCATTCAACCACTTCCCATATCGTAACTTGTCAATGATGTTCTTTTTTTTCTTATGAATAAGATAAAATATATTACTATGGAAATTGACAGATTACATAATTTGGGTTATGTGGGAGAGACAGAGCCTGACACAAGACCCAACCAAGATACCTGAAATGGCCATAGAATTGCCTTTTTTTTATAGTGCAACCATGAAAAAAGTGGATTTTGAATATAGAGGTGGAAACCAAGAGGAACCCTCTTTACATCATTCTCAAAACTAAGAGTATAGAAACCGAGAGAGAGAAGAAAATCATAGCAAGGCCGACCAAGCAAAATCCATTTTTCTCTGCGACAAAAATCCCTTTGGGAAGGAAGAAAAACAAAAAGGAAGATGAAAAAGTCACTCCTAGTTGATGGTTTCCAGATCCTTGTCCAGAAGAATGGGAGTCTCGTGATCGCTTCCCTCTTGTTGCGCAGTTGTATCCTGTCAACTCGTGGAGGCCCCAACAACCTCTTTCTTGATGCTTGGGGATCCTTCAGTAGTCAAATGAACCTTTGCCATTGAGTTCTTCTTGATAACAGTGTAATGCGGTGCGTCTTGAGTGATGAATCTACAGTTGTGGATGGCTTCGACATACATCACAAAATTCTCAGTCAGCCAACCAATCTTTATTTCCAGAGCCTTGGTGCGCTCCTCCTGCTCCTGCACTACTAACCCCATGATGTTTTCATTTACCACCATGTTTCGATAGTTTGCGCGTAGAGGTTTTTGCGTGCTCAGGTGAAATTAGGGTCCGGGATCCAGGAAAATCCGGCATCGACTTCCTCAGTTGTGACCTCTTTTTAGAGAACATTTGCTTGGGCTTCTAATTCAAAAATGTGTTGTTGAGTTTCAAGATTTATTGCCACTACATATCATAGAGTTGTGCGACTTGCAGAGGTTTCCACACAAGTGGTGGGGAGCGAACCTAGATATTGCCAGCGAGAGGGAGCACGACTGTGCTCGCCTCCCTGACTGGAACTAGGGGTAGAGAAATTCTTTGGGGCCATGAGAGAAGTAGAAAGGCTAGGGAGAGAGGTTAACCAAAGAGTGAAGGATCAACGAAGAGGGATAAAGGAAGAGAGAAGAATGAGGGTGAGAAGGGACAGGGGTAAATATATAGAAGCCAGGTGATGGTGGGAGGCCAGGAGCAAGGAGAAGGGGTGGGAAGGGGAAGCACACAAAGTTCTGATACATAGTGGTGAAGGAGTGTTTGAGCAGAGAGGATGTGATTGGGAGGCAGTGTTCACACAAGGGAGAGGGGAGGTGGCATCACAGGTGCTAGAATTAGGCAAACCAAGGATGAGTCTATGCATGTGTGCCATTCGCCTGTCCTTCCAACAAAACAAAGAATCGACCTTGAAATGATGAAGGGTACGCAAACAGTTATTGTTTGGTAGAGTGGTTATATTCCTCATTGATTGATGTGCATTGCTGACAGAGTTCACCTTCCTCTAATTCCTGCCACGCTCAAGACTTCAGGCGTAGGGTACCAGCTGTACCCTCATTCGCCAGTCTATCCATAAGTTTGTTTCCTTTCCTTTTGATTGCTTGAATTTAGTGGAGGTTTGCCATGCTACCGATTCTCTGCTTGATCTGATGTTGTTTTGTTTAGGCACCAGTTTTCTGAGATTTTGTCCACCTTAGTGCCCTGTTGAAGTTTTTTACCAATTTGAGTGGCCAGTGTGGAATCTCCTTCTACAATCAGAGGACTGAGATTTAGGTTGTGTGCTGTGGTGATGCTATTTTCAAGGGCATGAAGTTCTGAGGCATTTTTTATGCTAAACCTATATTGCCCTCATATATCCAGATTATCTCTCCTTTAGAGTTTTTGAAGACTCCTCCAAAATCGACTGGGCCTAGATTCCCTTTATGTGCGCCATTGTAGTTGAGCTTGAAAGTCCCCTTCTTTAGTGACCTCCAGGTGTTATTTTTATTTTCAAGCCCGGAGAGGGGGGTGACTTCGTGGACCTTGATCTGAAGGAGATACAACATTGAGAGAATTATCTCTTCGAAGAAGGTGGGAAGGGCTTGGAAAGTCTGAGTGGGTAGAGAGGTCACTGTTTCCTGAATTGCACTTTTGATCTTCACGATTATGATTTCCTTGTGGGTGGAGATTTCACGAAATATTCTTGCATTGTGCTCCTTCCATAGAGCCCAACAGATTAGACCAGGAATTAAATTCCATGCGCAGTTAACTAGAGGATGTGAGAAGAAGACAAATCTCCAGTTCATAATAGTACTTTGAATAGATGATGGATCTCGATCAGAGTTGTTGAAGACCAAAGAAATCCAATCCCATAAATTGGACGCAAATGGGAAAACATTTAATAGATGATTGGGGGTTTATTTTTCTTGCTGGCAGAGAGGGAATCTTGATGGGCCAATAAATCCTTTTCTTCTTAGGTTTTCCCACATTAAAATATTTATATGCATGACTAACCATAGAAAGATAGATATTTTTGGCCAATGCTTCATGTTCTAGATTGCATTCCACTTCGGTTCTAGTTGAAGTTGATCTTGCTTGGCTATGTATCTATAGGCTTCTTTTAAATTGAAGTGTCCTGCTAAGTTTTTCCCCCATCTGAGTATATCATCAGCAGAGTCAAGGAGGATTTGTATTTTTTGTAGTTCTAATGATAGGTATGACCAAGCTTGGTTGTTCATATGGGCATTCCAATCCTCTTGTTCCATCCAAGTTCTCCATTTTTCCTTTTTGCCACTCATTTTCTAGTACTGGCTGATTTTGATCTTCCATCTGTTTTACATATGAGCCTTGATTTGGTGATAATTATCTTGATCAAGTTTCCACCTTTGTTGCTAGGTGTCCTCCTTGAAAAAATCCTTGTTTTCGTTGCTTATTTCCCAAAAACTATGATTTTGAATGATATCCTTGTTCTCCCACACTTGGTTCCAGATGACTGAACCTTTAATATCTCCATTGAGCCGAATGATTTTCTGTTGCAAGAGGGAGGGGGTATACTTTGCTTTCCATAGGATTCCCTAAGGGGAGTTGGGGTTTGCAATCCACCTCCATAATTTTTTGGCTCCCAAGGCCTTTCCCAAGAGGTCTATGTCTTTAAGACCAAGTCCACCATATTTTTTGGACTAGCAAATTTTTTTCCAATCCACTAAAGCCCATTCCTATTTCACCTTTGCACCTCTCCATAAGAAGTTCCTCTGAAGGTTTATGATTTTGTTTGAAAGGACTTTTGGGGCTGCAAGAGCCGAGTACAAGTAGAGTGGGATGGCCTGTAAAATAGTTTTGACCAGGATAAGATGGCCTGCCAAATTGGGAGATCTGAAGGTCCAGTTGGAAATTCTTTTCTCCATCTTGTTAATCAAGTTCTTCCAAGTGGCCTAGGAGAGAGGCCCGTTTGTAACGGGAACCCAAAGGTAAGTGGAGGGGAGGGTACTAATGGGAATGGCTAGGAGTTTGGTGATGTTCCTACAAATGGGCAGTGGAATGTTAAAGAAGAACAACTTGGATTTCAGGGGATTGATGGAGGTTCCAAATGCAACAGAGAAGTCCAACATAATGGATATGAAAGAGGCGGCTTCCTTGATAGATGGGAGGCCCATGAGAAGGGTATCATACAAAAATTATTGGTGCATTGATGGGGGAACAGAGGGATGGGGATGGAGACCAAAGAGCTTATTTTCTTGTAGGGCTATAGAGATAGAGTGGCTTAGCCCTCCAGCCATTATAACAAAGAGGAAGGGAGATATTGGATCCGCTTGACTGATACCCCTAGAAGATTTAAAGGGTTGTGAAGGGGATCCATTCACAAGGATTGAGAAAAACACTCTCGACATAGCCATGATCCACTTGATGCTTTCTTTATGGAACCCAAACACAGCCAAGACCTGTCTCATATAGTTCCAGCTAATTATGTCAAAGGCTTTGGACATATCTAGTTGAATAATCATACCAGGTTTTTTTTTTGGGATTTAAGAGAGTGGATAAGCTCATGGGAGAGGATGATACTATCCATGATTTTCCTTCCTTCCACATATCCAAATTATTGATGAGAGATGAGGAGAGGGAGGATGCCTTCAATTCAATTTACTAGAATTTTAGAGATTATTTTGTAGATGACATTGTAGAGGGCTATGGGCCTAAATTTGTCTAGGGAATTAGCAAAATGCTCTTGGGAATCGGATTTAGGAAGGTAGAGTTAAGGGCTTTAAGGTTAGATTTTTGAATTCAATATTCTTCCACAAAGGCATGCACTTCCAAATTGATGATAGGCCAACAAGATTTGTAGAAATCAATGGTGAAACCATCTGAACCTCGTGCTTTTCCATTGGAAATTTCCATGACCAAATCTACCACTTCCTGGAGGGAGACTTTATTTAGGAGCATTTTGTCATCGTCCTCCACGAGGATTTTGGAGACGTGCTTCGTGATTTTTTTGATGTCCTGATCCTGGTCATTCCTTGGCTCTTTGAGAAGAGAGATGAAATAGTGATTGAGATCTGTTTCCAACTCCTCTTGAGAGTGAATGAGATGACCATCTAAGTTCTTCAAATCCATAATTATGTTGTTTCTCCTATGTTGTATCATTGTTCTATGGAAAAAATCCATGTTCCTTTCCCCACATTTCAGCCAGTTTATTCTGGATTTTTGTTACCACAATGGTAACAACTTTTCTTCTTGGATGGCTCTTTCCTCCCAGATTTGTTGTAGTCATTGTTCCTCTTGCTTACTGTTCTCCATTAGCCCTTCTTCAATTGTGTTTTGTTGGAGAAGTTCCAGTTGATGTTCCACGTTTTTTTATTTGTGATGATGTTGCTAAATGTTTCTCGATTACATTTTTTATTTCCTCTTTGATATGTTTTAATTTTTGTTGGAAAGTGTACATTTTGATTCTAGTTCTGATGGGAGTGTAAGTCCACCATTGTTTCATTTTTTCCATGAAGTCTTGGTGATCCAACCAGAAGGCCTTGAATCTTAAAGGCTTATTTTTTAGACCATTGGAAATTTGAATCTTGAGAGAGATTGGCCAGTGATCAGAGCCTACTTGTGGTAGGATTCTTGCCTCCATTTCCTAGGAGGCAAGATAAGCTGCCTCAAATAAAAGGAAGTGGTCTAAGAAGGAGGCGATTTGATGGTCTCCTCCTCTTCTGTTATTCCATCTGAAAATGCCATTGCTGGTGGGAATTTCGATGAGGTTGAGGTTTTCAATGGTGGTATGGAAAGCCTCAGAGTCCTTATCCAGCTTCCATATAACTCCTTTCTCCTTAGACAAGTTAGTTATCATGCTAAAATCACTTTTTATGATTTTGAGAGGATGGTGAAGAGGGTCAAGGAGATTGGAGATGTTTTGGAGAATTTTGATACGGTCTGTCACCTTGTGTGAGGCATAAATATTAGTTATGCAAATGCTCTCGATCGTACCTATGATTCTCAGGATCATTGTTATGGAATGATGAGTGGCCAGAGAGGATATGAGGTCAAATTTGGAGTTTTTCCACAAGGTCATTATGCCCCCCACCATACCTATAGTCGTGTTGGCTAAGGATCTATATGGCTTGAAGCATGAGTTGAGAAGGGGGGGTTTGAGTCGAATCAAGTTTAGTTTCTTGAATTAGTAGTATGTCAGGATGATCAGAAAAGATTCTGTTTTTTAAGATACGTTTCTTCCTAGGATTGTTTAGTCCCCTAATATTCCAAGAGATACAATTCATTGACATGGAGATGGGTATAGAGCCAGAGCCTTTATTTTCCCTTCATTGATTAATTTGGCACCCAATTCTTAGATGCACTAACTGGTGGTCTTTTGACCTCGCTTTCGGCTTGAGCCTTTGACATTGAGTCCTTCTACTGGAATACTTGCTAATATGCCCTTTGAAACTGTGCTTTCTTGTGATGGATGGTTGTCTTTGAGTTTTATTTCTTCCTGCTTCAACTTCACTTTTAGTTGTTCCTGCTTCAACTTCTATTAGTTCGTTAGATCCCTTTTCTCCTGGGTATTATTCATTACATTGAACATGTTCTCGCTTGCTTATTTAAATAGGTTCTTCTTGGGGATAACCTTTTTCATGTTGTTGTTACTGGATATGAATTTAGTAAATCCTTCACTATATTTTCATTTACTTGATTGCTCTTGCAATTGAGGGGTTTTATTCATTGGACAGTCTCGGAAGAGATGCCCATGCTCATGACACTTCCTGCATTGGAAGGGAATATGTTCATAGTCTATACTTTACATCCAGACTTCATCTGATCCAGGTGGATGTTGGTGGCCACCCACCTATCCCATTTGGACCCCCACAACTGTCACTTTTAGTCTTTTCAGTTTCCTAAATTGTAGCACAGTTTACTATTTTTAGCAGTTTTTTCGGGTCCTGAACTTCCGAAGCCGTTTTGAGGCCCTAAACGACGTTTTTTGGGAAATCTAGGGGCAACATGCGTCCATGGACCGCTGTTTCCCTTCCCAAAGAGGTAGTTCTCGGATAGATATTTCTAACGAGCTATCATACACGTCAAATTGAGATCATATGCCAAAGTTACGACCCCGGGAAATTGATGTACCAATTTACCCAAAACGGGGCCCACAATTTGGCGTTTCATCTTCTAGGGGTAGATTTTGGAATGTGAAGGGATTTCCATTGTTTCTCAACAATAAATAGGCCTTCGAGCCTCATTGTAACACAGTTCGGAACAGTTCAAAGGCATGTAGCCGCAAATCTCTTCTCAGAGATAAGCTACTATCGCCCTAGCTGGTTTATTTCCATTTCTGGTTGTAAGCATATTTCGGTATTTTCCATTAATGAAATGAAGTATTATTTCCGCTGTATCTCTTTGTTTATGGTGATCACATCTCTGTATTTATGGTTATCTCTGTAATCTATTGCGTTCCTGTTTAAATCTAGATCAGTGGTATCAGAGCAGTCTGCCTTTTCTTGGTTTTTCTTTGCATGTCCCCAACAAGGTCAGGATATAAGGAGTTAGGGCTTGAACTAGTCGAACCTTTGCAAGACCAGCCTCACAAATCTCGACGGCCTCCCATGGCGGATGAGAAGAAAGACGAGGGGGCAGGAGATCCTATCAAAATCTTGCTCGAAGAAGCCCTCTAGCGGCAAAGGAAAGCGATGATCGATAGCTTTGCGCAGATCCTTCAGCAGCTACTTAGAGGTGACGCATCGGCTTCCAGCAGCTACTCTGGAAACACCACGCCCTTTAAGGTACAAGTTAATTTTGAAATCCCCATCTTCGAGGGTAAAATA
>APFE030265643.1:24128-51517 GCA_000404065.3 Pinus taeda | reverse complement strand
AGTTTCCATAATTGTAGCACAATTTACTATTTTTTGAACTTCCGGAGCCGTTTTGAGGCCCTAAACGACGTTTTTTGGAAAATCTGGGGGCAACATGGGTCCATGGACCGATGTTGCCCTTCCCAAAGTGGTAGTTCTCGGATAGATCTTTCTAACGAGCTATCATACGTGTCAAACGGAGTCGTATGCCAAAGTTACGACCCCGGGAAATTGACGTACCAATTTACCCAAAACGGGGCCCACAATTTGGCGTTTCATCTTCTAGGGGTAGGTTTTGGAATGTGAAGGGTTTCCATTGTTTCTCAACAATAAATAGGCCTTCGAGCCTCATTGTAACACAGTTCGGAACAGTTCAGAGGCATGTAGCCGCACATCTCTTCTCAGAGATAAGCTACCATCGCCCTAGCTGGTTTATTTCCATTTCTGGTTGTAAGCATATTTCGGTATTTTCCATTAATGAAATGAAGTATTATTTCCGCTGCATCTCTTTGTTTATGGTGGTCGCATCTCTGTATTTATGGTTATCTCTGTAATCTATTGCGTTCCTGTTTAAATCCGGATCATCATCCCTAAAGATTAATTTAATTTCTTCTGGCAGGGCACTAGATACATCTATATATATGCAAATTCGGGTGTAGGAAACATAGTGACCCATTCTGGTGCCTTCAGACATTTTGATGTGCCCCCCCAGTTGATCTCCTATATATTTTAAGACTGAAGGAGCCCAATAATCAGTTGGTAAGGAGTAGAGGTGTACCTAGAATGGAACCCTCAAAAAATCCTCTTTTTTTGGTGTGAAGTTCTCCCTCCAAAATCTCATGTATAAATTGGTTGATTATAGAAATAGGGTCCTCCTTCAAATATTCTTTGTCTATCTTCTTGGAGGTCAAAGATGACTGTGAAGAATCCTTTGGAGCCCAACTGAAGTCTGATCTCCCCTTTGGGTGTCCATTTTCTTTGAATCCACCAATTTAGGGCTCTTTCAGTTGGCCGGATTCCCATGAACTTGCATATTATTGTGTGTTCTTACATGTATTTTCTGTATATTTATACCCCAGGGTCCTGGATTTCCAGTTCTAGGATTTTCTTGGCTTTGGAGTTGCAGTTATTCTTAGTCTTTTTCCCCCGATCCAACGGTTTCTCCTGATTTTTTGAAGGATTTATGTTAGTAGGGAAGGGTGTGTCTACGATCTTTCTTTTTTCTACCTGAGTATCCTTGGTTAGCCTTTTCATTGTGTCTTTGTTCTTCTTGGGCAACTCTTTTTGTTGTGGATGTGTTGTCTCTTCTTTGTTAGAGTTTCCTCCTAGTGGCGTATAGAAGGTGGAGCTAGAGGCAAACTTGGTGAAGAATGAAGCCCAGTCTAGCAGATGACCAGAGACCATATCCTTGAAGGAGAGGGCACCAGGATGATGTAGCGGATCCACCATGGTGGGAAGGGCACCGAAGGCCTAAACTAGAGGCGCAAGGGGAGGCCGCGGAGAGCGCTCAAACCCTAATTTTCTTCTCACATTACAAAACCTTGTTCTTGTCAATGATGTTTTGAAAAAGACATGAAGAAATAATATTTATTAATATTTTTTTGTTTTTTCTAAAAATTATCATACTATGTCTAATAACTTTGAAAAATAATGGAGAAAGTAGGAATTCAAGTAGAGTGGAGAAGAACCAATTTATTGTAAAATTAAGGATTTCAATAAATGATAAAATTAGAAGGACTAGTCAAAATTAAGAGTAAAATAGAAATGAAATAAGAATGTATCCTCTATTTTACTTATATATAAATAAGTTAGAAAATTGAATCATAAGTAATATAGAAAGCATATCTATAAGAAGTAATGATTTGTTATTATTATTCTATATGGATGATGTTTTATTATTAACAAATCGTAAGAATACTTGTGATAAAAATATAATCATTTCATATAATAGTGACGTTTTATTTTTAGTAACAACAACAATTTTATATGGTTGTTGTTTGAGCTACAACAAATAATCCTGAAAGAATGTTATTTATTCTATAAACACTAAATGAAAAAAAAAAGTAACAAAAACAATTTTCTATAGTTGTTGTATGGCTTGTAGAATTAGTTGAATAATCATAGAAGAAGGTTGAAAATATTGACAAAATGCATTTAGTAAAACAATTATGTATTAAAATACAAATTGGTTAGAAAAAAACGTTAACTTATTATATATTATCAAATTTAATCATAAAAATATAAATGAAAGAAACAAAATTTATTTACTCAAATAAAAGTTAAACAAAGGTTATGTGTCTCACATAAAATGTTATGAAATATCTAATTAAATCTCAACTAATAATACTTAATACATAAAAATACGTGCTTCACAAAAAAGAAAAAAATTGAAAACTGAGTACATGTAAAGAATCATCATAGTACTCATGAAAATATAAAATAAAAATACTCAATGCAAATAGAAACATTTTTGTTCTCAATCCCACATAACTTTATTCTATATATCCATAGAGTATATATTGTTTTTCTCACTACATTATCTTATTTGTGAATGTAGACTGATTGGATGTAGATATAACATCTTGCACATAAGGTAAAGATAGATTAAAATGTGTATAAGCCATTTCAGTTAAAATACTCCAATCAAACATTATTCTTCATCCTCATTCTTCTCGCACTTTTTTTTTACCGCTTGATTGTTGCACTTCTTTTCCATTCCCTAAATGTAGTGTTTAAAAACAAAGTCAATGCAAGGAAACTAAAACATAAAAATAGTCTGAAACAACCAAATAAATATTTATTACTATGAAATGTTTGTATTAAAGAGCAGATATGCATTCTTTTTGTAAAGACTTCCTGAAAAACAATATTTCCAAAAAACATGATTTAAAATTGTTAATCCATTTCTAAAACTTTTGATTATTTTTTAAAATAAAAAAATTCACATAATATTTATATAAAACAAATTAATATATAATAATAAAAAGACTCTTTCTGATTTTTTTCCCCTAAAAAAAATTATATAATATTTCACATGAAAAATAAATTAATAATATAATAATATAATAATAAATTCTTTATTTTACATATATATAAATAGTAAGAATTTTTTAAATAATCAAATTTAATATATAATATAGATAAACAATATACACAATAATTTTAATAATTTAAACACTAACCCTTCAAATATTAAAAACTAAAAATAAAATAATATTTTATTATTTTGAGTATTCAATGATTTATAAAAAATACTCAATTCATATACTATTTCATATATTATTCCAAATAAAAAAAATCGTTAGTAATTCAAAAATGAGTGTTTAAACTTTTTTCCATACAAGTTTAATTTAAAAGAACAACATAAATTTTAATAAGCATATAAGGCAAAGAAAACATAACCTATAGTTAAGCTTGTTTAAATTGAAGTTATATAAAACAAAGACACAATGTTGACGCATGCAAGAATAAGAGTTTTAAAGTTCAAATTTTTGGAAGTTAATCATTATTGTTGGATGTTCGTATTCATGAATGACTTATAATAATGGAGTCCTAAAAATTTTCGCAGTGTAAATGTATATATATATATATATATGTATATATATCTATATATAAGTATGGTTGAATTTATTATTTTTTATTTTCAAATACAATATCACCAAAATTAATTTAATTTTAGAAAAATTATATTTAGAATTGGATTTATTTACAGAATTACAAAATATTTAAAAAAAATTGGAACTAATAGAATTAGTGTTTAATATGATAACAACATGAAACTCACAGTGTCCTATATAAAACTAGTAAATCAACACCTTTTCTAATTGACAAACCAGTAAATCAACACCTTTTCTAATTGACATGACAATTTGCATAAAAATGAACAATAACAAAATATTGACTACAATTATTACATCAAATATAATTATTTCATAAATATAATAAAAAAGCATTTACAACGTGCTTCCAAAAACTTGAACTTATATACCTACAAAAACAAATTATTTACCAAACTACTAAAACTAAAATCTTTTAACATTATTATATATAAAATAATTTATAATAAAATTAATATTATGTATTAATTATTCCAATCTTTGTATAGATAAAATTACATTCTATATAAAAAATTATTTAAAAAAATTATAACTCCGTGAAATTAATTCAAATATCAACACAAGATACCAATATCATAACTTTATCATATAAAAATGTTCGCATTATTGATTGGTAAGTGTAAAAACTAAATTACATGTATCATTATATTTCAAATAGATAAGATTTTTGTGAGATCATGACAAGATTGGTTTGAAAATGTTGACCTAGGTTGTCATTGATGTTAATATGACAATAGTCTAGATACTAGATGATGATAGGGAGCTATGGCAACACATCAGATCCATGAAGAGACAGAAGCAAGGCCATTAGGCTAGCCAAGCCAGAGGAGACACATTGGAGCAAGAGGAGCAAACAGAGCAAGCAGAGCTATCGGAGCTACAGGAGGAGTCATATATATCTTTCATATAAATATGCCAAAGAGGAACATATCGGAGGAGCAAACAGGAGCTAACTGAGCTATCGAAGGAGCAAAGAGCAAAACAGAACTATTCGGACAACACATATGGATGCATTTATATTATCGGGAGCAATATGCCACAGAATACACTATCGGGAGCCATATAGGCCACAAAATAGTTATATGCATACAAATACACTATCAGAGGCCATATATGCATGCAAATACAGGCAGAGTAGCATATATCATATAAGTATTCATTTACACTATAGGATGCTGAAGAGCTAACAACAACAAAAAGTCATATATATAGGCCATATACACTATCGGTGGCAAAAATCACATATATTCATGGAATTACACTATCGGGAGCCATTGGAGGAATAATGGATGCGTTTAACACTATCGAAGGCATAAACCCATATATATATATATATATATATATATATATATATATATATATATATATATATATATATATATATATATATATTATATATGCGCTTAACACTATCGGCGACCAAAACTATGCATCTATGGCCCGCTGCGCATTATGATACATTGTGTTATATATCGCATCTGCCTATTGGACCTTGCAAAGCGCCAATTCTGATAAAGCATGTGGACCCGCTTAAACATTGTAACATGGCTTAATATAATATCACGTCTAGTGGAGGATCGGCCGTCGACCATCGACGATGCCATGGTCTCGATGTATAAAGGACCCCCAGAAGTGTTGAGTGCCGATTGCGATTATACTGCGAACTTGATACGGCATAGATGTGGGTGTATTATTTCTTAAAGTCCGCCCTTTAGCCTTTTTTCCTGTTTTTGCTCATATTTCCTGTGTATTTGTATATTTGGCTTGTGTGGTTTAAAGGCAAAAATGCACTATAAAACGCACCCGATAGTTCAGGAGGCTGAACTAAAGCCGATGGTGATTGTGATTGGGACGTGGCATGTCCGTTACACTGTAAAGCTCTGTGTATGCCTGCTATCATTGAAAAAAAAGGGAGCGTTGTTACAGTTTTTGGAATATGTGTTCTCTGTGAGTGATTTGGTCCTCGCCGTTGAATCAACGTGTCTCAAGAGTGCTGGTGAGCACAAAGAGACAGAAGAAACCATAGAGACCGAGGAGGAAGCCCAAGGGCCAATGAAGAGAGGAAACCGATAGACAGAGGTATGAGGAATGAATAAAACAAAAAAAATAGAGAACAGAAGGTGTTGTTGAATGCTATTAAAATAAGCTGGAGGAAACAGAGGTAGCAGCAGGGTCCAACGAAACAAAAAAAAAGGGGCCAAAGGACCAACAAGATAGGAGACATTTGAAGGGTGAGCTTCTCAGCTAATTGTGTTACCCTGTGAAAGAATTCATCAGGTATACAATGCAGTCTGAAGTATAATTCTGTGATGTAATGAATAGAGTTTTATCTCACATTGTTTGAAGGCAAAAGTAGCCAGCAAAGAAACAGTCATGTTGAAGCATTCACCATGACAATAAGAGCATATGCTTGAACACAAAGCAAGTTCCTATGCAAAGTTTAGTGCAGCTATACTAGACTCGCTAAAGTTGTGTGGAGATACGATCAGAGATCAGCTATTGGAGACTATCTGTGGATTGTATGAAGAATTGTAAAGACTCCTCATGAGAAGACTATTTGTCATTGATGTTGTAGCATGGAGACTACAGTGAAGCTGTAAACAGACAAAAATCAGTAATGAAGAGTTCTGAGAGTAGAACATTACTAACAATTGTGCCTTAACAAGATTGGGTTGGAACCCTTGGGGCAGGTGCCTCAAAAGCAATAAGTATTGGAGTCCTTGGGGTTAGTGCCTCAGAAGTAAGAAGGATTGGAGTCCTTAGGGCTGGTGACCCATAAGTAAAAAGGATTGGAGTCCTTGGGGTTGATGCCTCAGAAGTAGGAAGGATAGGTGTCATTGTGAACAGTGTCTCAGGAAGTGGAAGGATTGTAGTCTTTGGGAGTTAGTGCTCCTAAGTCCAAGATTGGTACCTTGGCGAAATAGAGTTGGAGCTCTAGAGGTTGGAGCCTCACCAAAGTCCAAGTTGGTGCTTGGCAACTGAATGCAACCATCTATATATTGTATCTATTTTACTGCAAATATTATATTAATAAAATCATTTAGTCTTGTTGTTCATCTTGTGTTCTGAATATAAATGTTTTAACTGGTAAAACACTAGTCGAAAAAATAAACACTAATTCACCTCCCCTCTCAGTATTTCCAACAATTGGTATTATAGCGAGTACCTTCATTCAAAGCCTAACAGCTTGAAAGTTTATCTTTAGAACACAAATGGCGAAGTCAAGGAACAAAGTCTCCAATCCTCCTAAGGATGTGTCTCCCTCTACTACTAAAATAGAAGACAATCAATTTGAGGAGGCTCTAAGGCTCAATGGGAACTTTAATATATGGGAATCAAGAATGAAGAATTTCTTACAGACTCAGGGCATTGAAATCTAGAAATCAATGATTGTTGATAGCAAGATGGATGAAGAATCCAAGGAGTACAATGCAAAAGCAATAAAGGCAATCTTGAATGGGTTACCTGATTCTGTAAAGAACGATCTAGGAAAATATTCATCAACAAAGGGTATATGGGACAAACTTCATGACCTTCACCCAAAATGAGCATTGACCATGACCATCAGTCAAGAATATGATGGAAATCTAGAAGGAAATCGAGAACTCATTATAGAAGCTAAAAATAAGAATGATAACATCAAGGCTAAAGCAAACCTAGAAGATGAAGAGAATGAAAAAGATGTTGTAGAAGAACTCCTCGCTCAACTTATGACTGCCATGGAAGAGGTTAACAATTTGAAAAAGGAAAATGAGGAACTTAAGAAGATAGAACTTGTTGGTGACCAAGATGAAACAAGGAAGAAAGTTGATCTCATCAAGCTTCAAGCACAAGAAAGGGATGAAGAGCTTGCCAAGCTTAAGAAGGAATTTCATCAAAGTAAACTTGACAAATCAGTTGAATAAAGCAAAGAATCAGGAAGATACCTTGTCAAGTCAACTTGAACAATCACAAGGAGTTGAAAAGACCATGGAAGCATAGGAAGTCATATAAGGATAGGTTGATGAAGTAGGAAAGGAAAGAAACACCATGATCTGTCAACTGAAAGCAAAGAATGAAGAAATATTCAAAATTAAGTCAGATATCATCTCCCTTAAACTAGAAGAAGATGAAGCTATTCGTACAAAGGAAGAAACTGAGAAACAAGTTGTTAAGAAGAATAATGAGTGTGAAAGATTGGAAGAAGAGATTGTCTCCCTCAGAAGAAAGGTTGAAGGGATGAACAAAATCTTGAAGGGCTCTCAGGCCTTGGATGACATGCTTAGCTATCACAGATGTCCATTTGATATCAGGTCTCAGGTATGCAGGTGAATCCTCAAACAAGAATGAAAATTCCCTAAACAAAGGGGATGTGAAGAAGCCAGAAAGAAATGGTGATGCTCCGAGTTCTAGCAAAGGCAAGGAGAAAAATCAAGGCTACAATAGAAGAAATCATGCTCAAGAAAAAATGTAGATGATGTCAAAGATGCGAGAGGCAATGGTTATCATCAAAGGATCCCAAGGAAGAAAGGCTTCAGACGTACATCAAGGAAATCTCCATCTCCCAGGTACCAAAGTTCATTTTTTGGTTATTGTTATTCTTGTACAAACTTTGGTCACATTGCAAAAGACTGTAAAGCATATCATAAAGATAGATGTTATGGTCCCCAACCATCTCATAGAGATAAATATTATGGTCCCCAACAATCTCTAAGAAACAATTTTACAGGAAGAAATCATGAATTCTTATTCATGAACAATGTAGAATGCTTCAAGTGTCATAATGTTGGTCATATGGCACGTGATTTTAACTTAACTTGGGCTCTTACACAAACTAGAACCATGAAAAAGAAGAAAGTTACATAAGTATGGAGAAGAAAGCTAATACAATCTAAAAGTCCCTTGAACTCTCCAGCCAACAACATATGTCATTGGCCCGAATTTTGACAATCTAAGCATTTGATGGGAAGACTCTTCCAAAAGGAGATGATGCATACAGTTAGGGGGAGCCTGTAATTCTTGATCATTATTGCAAAATCTATTAGTGAAAGGGTCCCTATGAAATCCTTGTTGAGCTATATTAACAATCATTCTTTGATAAATATCATTTCTCAGGGGTAGTCCATTGAAGAATATGATCCTGTAACCATTCTTTGGATTGTTGTTAAAGATGCTTTTCACTTAATCACTAAGAAATATTTGGAGCAACAGAGAAAGTGATCTAATGCTAGAGAAATAGGGCAAACAACTATGGTGTTGTTATCACAGAAGTTTATGTCTTGACTCAGGGATTTAATGTGAGAACAGATAAATTCTGGACATTAATAGAGGCAATATTCAAACCAACAGATACATCTGGAATGGAGTTTGAAGTAAGAGCAGCTAGTAGCATATAACAAACTGAAGCATTGCAAAAAGATGCAAATCAAAAGAATGTTTTTAAAGATAGTCACAGATTCGATATCTAAACTTGTTAGCAGAAATAACATGCAGAGATATTTGGAGCAACAAAGAAAGTCATCTAATGCTAGAGAAATAGGGCAAGAGATGTCTTAAATGCAGAGATATGTACAAGAACACAAGGAAAAGATGGATGATAGAAAGGGGAATGATATGCAATCAAATATAACTTAAGTTGATATAGATCACTTAGAAAATATAGCAACAGTAAGGCACAACCCCTCACCATTTCATTCAAATGCAATGATGTTGAATATTGAATGGCAGTGACTTAAGGAGAAGCACAAAGACACAAAGGAACTCAGATCTGAAGAAAGATGGGAAGAAAGACAATCTCAATGGCATTTTCTCTTGATTCAGACTATGAATGCCTCTCAATTCTTCCTGTGTAGACAACAATATGGATTGAAGCATAAAAACCTGGATTTGGACACTTGGTGTATAACTATTTGCAATCTGATTGAAAGAATTGAAGTAGTGCATTTTTAAGCATTGTTAAAGCCATGATAAAGTAGTTCTGAGACATGAAGAGGGAATAATGTGATAATTGATGATAAAGCATCAATCCTTCTATTTTGAGTAAAAAGAAGAGGATCATTATGATAGGGGGAGTCCTAGAGCACTCCTTTGCCATTGATGTCAAAGAGGGAGAGAAGAAGAATATTGCCATCAATAACAAAGGGGGAGATTGTTGACCTAGGTTGTCATTGATGTCAATATGGCAATAGTCTAGATATTAGATGATGATATGGAGCTATGGGAGCAGAGCAGATCCATGAAGAGACAGAAGCAAGGCCATCAGCCTAGCCAAGCTAGAGGAGCCACATTGGAGCAAGAGGAGAAAATAGAGAAAACAGAGGAACAAATAGAGCTATCGGAGCTACAGGAGGAGTCATATATATCTTTCATATAAATATGCCAAAGAAGAACATATTGGAGGAGCAAACAGGAGCAAACTGAGCTATTGGAGGAACAAAGAGAAAAACAAAACTACTCGGACAACACATATGGACGCATTTATATTATCGGGAGCAATATGCCACATAATACACTATCAGGAGCTATTGGGAACCATATAGGCCACAAAAGAGTTATATGCATACAAATACACTATCGGAGGCCATATATGCATGAAAATACAGGTGGAGCATCATATATCATATAAGTATTCATTTACACTATAGAAGGCTGAAGAGCTAACAATGGAAAAAACTCATATATATAGGCCATATACACTATTAGTGGCAAAAATCACATATATGCATGGAATTACACTATCGGGAGCCATTGAAGGAGTAATGGATGCGTTTAACACTATCGGAGGCATAAACCCATATATATATGCACTTAACACTATTGGCGGCCAAAAACTATGGATCTATTGCAAATACACTATTGGGGGCAGAATGGTATGAGTTATATGGAAAATACACTATCGGCGTGGACTCACGACAAATACATATATGCAATACATTATCGGAGTGGAAAGGTAGAGTTTATTTATGTGTGCGCGGAATACACTATTAGAGCGGGCATATACATAAATATCGATGGTAGTGGAAATCGGCGGTTCAACTATGTGCCATCGCCCCAAACCCCCGATTGCGATACATATATGTGGACCCGATGAAATATATGTTTGGGTATATAAATAGATGTAGTCCGAGTAGTATTTCATATATATGGTTATGTATGCAGGCCTTAAGAAATTGCAACATACATATATATATTATATAACGGATCCGTTGCGCATTATGATACACTGTATTATATATCGCGTTCGCCAATCGGAACTTGCAAAGTGCCGATTGCGATAAAGCATGTGGACCCGCTTAAACATTGTAACATGGCTTAATATAATATCACGTCCAATGGAGGATCACCCATCAGCCATCGGCGATGCCATGGTCTCGATGTATAAAGGAACCTCGGAAGTCTTGAGCACCGATTGCAATTATACTGCGGATCCGATACGATATAGATGTGGGTGTATTATTTCTTGAAGTCCGCCCTTTAGCATTTTTGCCTGTTTTTGCTCATACGTCCTGTGTATTTGTATATTTGGCTTGCATGTGGTTTGAAGGCGAAAATGCACTATAAAACGCACCTGATAGTTCAGGAGGTTGAACTAAAGCCGATGGAAATTGTGATTGGGACGTGGCATGTTTGTTACACTGTAAAGCTCTGTGTATGCCTGCTATCATTGAAAAAAAAGGAGTGTTGTTACAGTTTTTGGAATATGTGTTCTCTATGAATGATTCGGTCCTCGCTGTTGAATCAACGTGTCTCAGGAGTGCTAGTGAGCACGAAGAGACATAAGAAACCACAGAGACCGAGGAGGAAGCCCAAGGGTCAGCGAAGAGAGGAAACTGATAAACAGAGGTATGAGGAATGAATAAAACAGAAAAACAGAGAACATAAGGTGTTGTTGAACGCTGTTAAAATAAGTTGGAGGAAACAGAGGCAGCAATAGGGTCCAACAAAACAAAAAAAAGGGGTCGAAGGACCAATAGGATAGGAGACATTCGAATGGTGAGCTTCTCAGCTAATTGTGTTACCTTGTGAAAGAATTCATTAGGTATACAATGCAGTTTGAAGTATAATTATGTGATGTAATGAATAGAGTTTTATCTAACATTGTTTGAAGGCAGAAGTAGCCAATAGAGAAACGGTCATGCTGAAGCATTCACTGTGACAATAAGAATATATGCTTGAATATAAAGTAGGTTCTTATGTAGAGTTTAGTGCAGCTATAGTGGACTCACTAAAGCTATGTGGAGATATGATCAGAGGTCAACTATTGGAGACTCTGAGTGGACTGTATGAAGAGTTGTAAAGACTCTTTAATGAGAAGATTGATTGTCATTGATGTTGTAGCATGGAGACTACAGTGAAGATGTAAACATATAAAACTCAATAATGAAGAGTTTTGAGAGCAGAACATTACTATCAAATGTGCCTTGACAAGATTCGGTTGGAACCCTTGGGGTTGGTGCCTTAGAAGCAAGAAGTATTGGAGTCCTTGGGGCTAGTGCCTTAGAAGTAAGAAGGATTGGAGTCCTTGGGGTTGGTGCCTCAGAAGTAAGAAGGATTGGAGTCCTTGGGGTTGATGCCTCAGAAGTAGGAAGGATAGGTGTCCTTAGGACTGGTGTCTCAGGAAATGGAAGGATTGAAGTCCTTGGGAATTGGTGCTCCTAAGTCCAAGATTGGTACCTTGGCGAAATAGAGTTGGAGCTCTGGAGGTTGGAGCCTCATCAAAGTCCAAGTTGGTGCTTGGCAACTGATTGCAACCATTTATATATTGTGTCTATTTTAGGGCAAAGATTATATTAATAAAAGCATTTATTCTTGTTGTTCATCTTGTGTTTTGAATATAAATGTTTTAACTGGTAAAATACTAGTCAGAAAAAGAAATACTGATTTACCCCCACCTTAGTATTTCCAACAGAAAACTTATTGATACAAAATATACAAACAAATGTCTTAAATTTGAAATGTTTCGTAAATTATATTTTCCAAATTGTAGTCCATATAAAAGAAATAAATAGTCAAATAAAAATAATATTGCCTATAAGAGTAACATATAGAATACTAAAATCGAGTTTTAGGATTGACAACCCCATGACCAAAAGTGTAGGAAACTCACTAATTTTCAAATTTACAAGAAGATATATGTTCGGGATGGAAGCCTTATGAAATTCTTTTGCGTATGGTACAATTTTGAATGCATTTATGTACAAAAAAAAATAGGCTGAGAACTTTATTTTTATTACTTCAATCTTTCTAATAATTTAGTTTAGTTTAACTTCATAACTTTATTTTGATTCTTAATTAATATATTTTTATTATTATACATTTAAATTGTAGTTTAGCTTGAAAATAATTCTTTACTTATTTTTTAGTTGGTTTTATTATTAATTTGATTTTACATAATGATTATAATTTACTTAATGTAATTTTAGTTAGTTTCCATTGGTATTACGTATACTTTAGTTATTTTAATACTTTTATTTTTATTACTTCAGTTATAATAATTAGTTTAGTAGCTCATAACTTTCTTTATTCTTAATTAATATATTTTTATTTATTACTTTTAGTTTGTATTTAATTTGATGATGAATTTTTACTTTTTTGTTTGATTGTATTATTAGTTCATTCGGTTAGTTAATATGATTATAATTTATATTTTAGGTATTTTAGTTTAGTTTAAATTTGTTGAGTTATTATTTAGTTTTATTTTAATTACTTTTAATTTTTAGTGTAGTTTCTTCTATTTTTATAATAATTTGTTTTAGTTTAACTTTATAACTTTATTTTGATTATTAGTTAATCTGCTTTGATAATATTATTATTTTTTAGTTTGTAGTTCATTTAGAATTATTGATTTATTTTTTTTTATTTTGGTTGTATTAATAATTTCATTCAATTTTAGGTAATATGATTATAAGTTACTTAAATATAGTTTTAATTTTAGTTTTATTTTGATTACAAGATGTCAACCATGATCTAAACAAAAATTGATGAATTCTTAGGGTGCCCAAATTTCATGGATGACATGGGACACATGTCAAGAAAATTGAAATAAGACACACAAACGTTTAAGTCAATTACATGCTAACAAATTATTTAATTAAAATAATAAATACTTTAATGATTATAAATTTGAACATTGTAAGTTGTCATGGTCAATGCTAAACTATTATTGGTCAACAGACAAATCGATTGCTATAGCCTTGCCTTGTTAGGGACTAATAAGTATCAAATCACTTACTTCATGATATGTCTAGCATTGCTAAAATTAAAAACAATCATAAACACTAACTAATTTGTAACTTTTTTTTTAAATTATTATTATTATAATCAATTATAAAACTGATTAATATATAAGTTAAACATATATAATTTAAAAAAAAAACACGGATTAACCATCGATATTTACTCTCAATTTACTATGGAAATCTAATTTGTAAATAAGTTTTGTTATAATACCATGGGCCAATACCATGACCTATCAATACTAATGCCAAAAAAACCCATAACTCACTTCATGGTGATAATTGTTCATATAATATTTTTATTAATTAATCAATTTAATTAAAAAATAAATTAAATAATAGAAACTTGGTAGAGACTAAAAAATCTATATACAAATAAATAATTTTATCAAATGATTTCTAACCCGTTCAAATAGTGGCATGTAAGATAAATGTTCACATAACTATAGATGATGTTTGACCTTTAATTATGGTAGAGTTTGTAAGAAATTCAATTATAGAACCCATGCATATTTATTATGGACATTCTTTATTCTTTCTATGAGTGCACGATATGCCTCATTGTCTGTGGTGTAATCCTGGTTCAAGAGCCTTCTTTTTGGTACCTTATGATTTCTACAATCATACAAGATGAATGAAATTGGATATTTTCTTAGTTTCTAGTAACAACTATGTTTATTGATAAATACCATAATTTCACCATTTTAAACCTATGAAGAACTAAAAAAATTAATCACCCCTTCTACACTATTGGTTCTCTAAATGCCTCCATGTAAACCATCATGTAATATCCACGTATCACTTTGATTTTAAGACATGCATTAATATCATATTATCATAAAGATATAAACATTTGCCATCATTTATCTTTTATGTATGCGTGAATCCAAATGGGACTGGCATCTTTGAGGGTATATTTCAAGATTCCTTAAATAGATTTAGAATGAAATCCTTGTAGCATTAAATTTTAGATCCTAAAGTAAAAATATTGATAATTTTTGAATCTTTGATCGGAGAATCCACAGTAAGAGAATTTCTACACCAACGTTTCGAATCCCAAATGGGATCCATCATCAGGGTAAAGAGAAAGATGATAAAGATCTTTATCATCTTTCTCTTTACCCTGATGATGGATCCCATTTGGGATTCGAAACGTTGGTGTAGAAATTCTCTTACTGTGGATTCTCCGATCAAAGATTCAAAAAGCACAAACCACAGATCTCTGAAATCCAATATTGATAATATCTTGTTTCAATCTTTTCTATTTAATATTTTTATTTTTTAATATTAATTTTTTTTTCAATATTTTAATCTAGTAATATGCCAAATATTTCATATAAAAAGGTTTCATTTTAAAATCTCTTTTCATCTATACACAAGTGTTTATCTATTTTATTGACCTTTATTTGATAAGTACGTGCAACCCATGTTATGATGGATAATATTTCATGTAAAAGAGTCTCATTTTAAAATCTATTTTCATCCATACACAAGTGTTTATCTATTCTATTGACCTTTATTTGATAAGTACGTGAAACCCATGTTATGATGGGTATTTTAACGTGAGTCTAATTTATATATTGAAATAACTTATATAATGAAATATATGGAAAATATGGAAAATAGTATATAAATACAATAAAAATGTATTTCATATGTTAAAATGGTTAACATGATGATAAAATCCCAATGAACATATAAACCAAGAATATCCATAGAAAATAAAGTAAAAAAATGTTCTTATGTTGTAGCACATGGATTTATTTCCCCAAATGGTTTCATTAATGCATAAGTAAATTACTTTATGTTTTTGTCTATTGATAATATTTTTGTTGAAGCATTATGTAGGTAAACTTGTTAATGAGAGTGTAACTATGAATCCAAAGGGTTAGTTTATCTGATGGTTAAGTGCATTAGTTTTTAAATGCATTAGTTTTTGAGGATGGGTTTGCTAAAATTATCATTCATGCATAAGAAAAATTCCAATAAAGTATTCTATAATGAAAAAAAATAATCCAACTACAATAATATTTTAGAAAGATGTATTTCCCTATTGAGAAACCAACATATACGTACTTAACACTACTACAACCATCACATTTTTCTTAAGCATATCAAAATTAATCTTTGTATAATTTAAGATAAATCCATGTGAATTTCATGGAATTGGCATTGCTAAGATGCCTATTTAGTGATAGGATTATTACGTCATCTCTGTAAACTATAAATGATAAGCATTGTTGTGAGCATTACCAAATTTGGATAATTGTCGGTATATAAATATCTCTATATGGGCTAATTGAAATAGTTTGTTTTCTTATGCATATTAAATTCCATTGAATTGAATGTAGTGTTAAATATTAAACTATATAGGGATGCTCATTTTGTTTCGAAGTTGTTGGAAGTGCATTTGGACTCATGATTCTTAAACATGAGATTAAATGATTGAAAAAGTTATCACAAAGTGCCCTGAAAATCAAGGAAGGTGAATTTGTGTACAACACATAATACTCATGTAATACCTTGTACGTGAAATTTAATAAAGATGATAGGTTGATATGGGCTTCCCTTCATCCACCAAATGTTTGAAATGATGTGGTTCCATGTATGGCTTTCCTTAGCGAAGAAATCACTTTGATTTTACAATCTAATATAATTATATGTTTTTTATGTACGTGCTTTTAATTTTCACATTTATAATTCTACCCATTGAAGCTTTCTTAACTTAGTTAAAATTAAACTTTATATTTATTAAATATTTTTAGCCACCTTTCAAATGTCCAATATAAATGAAACAACTCCACCTTAAATACAAGTTATCAATAAACCATTATTAAAGATTTAGTCAAAAATCATTTTCATTGATATCCTTCCATAATAGTTTAGGACCTATATTAAAGAGGTTTACTAGGGAAGTGGTCTCACACAAATATTTTAATTTGAGTGATTTTTTTAATGTTTAATTATAATTAATCACTAATCTAAAAGCTTTATAGAAAGATAATCATTATTATTAGAGAAATTTGGAGGTCTAAAATAGACGTCTTAAAGAATATTGTAAAATAATAGTGGAAATAATTAAATAAGATTAGTTGACATCATCAAATTTTACAGAGAAAAAAGAAAAACTTACTTTTTCAATTCATATTTTCAAATTATATCCTCATTGTTTTACTTAAATTTTGAGCGAGAGCACTCATTAGATGCATAATTTAATTCTTCATCCAATAATTACCGATGTTGCATACTTTCGATGGATCCTGCTACATGAAAAATGAGAAATACATGAAATTCGTGATTGCAACATTAGAGATATTAACCGTTAGAGAAATTTTGAGGTCTAAAATAGGCTTCAAAAAAATGTACAATAAAAATCAACTTTATAAGAACCAATAGGATTCAAAATGATGATGTCAATGCATGGGGATGATTAACCATTCTCGGAATAAAAAGTAAAAAAAAAACACTACATTTTCTACTTGTATTTTCAACTTACCTCCTTACAGTTTTACTCAAATTTCAAGTTTAAGAACCCGTTAGATGCAGAATTTAGTTCCTCCTCCAAGAAGTATAGATGTTGCATACTTTGAATGGACCCTACTACATAAAAAATGAAAACTACATGAAACACGCTATAAAACATTATTACAATTGCGTTTTTCATGTATTTCTCATTTTTTGTGTAGAAGGGTCCATAGAAAGTATGAAAGATGGGGACTTCTTGTATGAGGAATTAAATGTTTCATCTAATGAGTTCTCCCACTTGAAATTTGAGTAAAATAGTAGGAAGGTTAGTTGAAATACGAGTTGAAAATGTTTCTTTTATTTTTAATATTTTTACCTTTTTGCTTCAAAAATGGTTAGTCATCTGCATGGATGACATCATCATTTTGAATCCTATTCATTCTTATAATTTTGATTTTACATTTTTTATTTTGAAGCTCATTTTAGACTTCAAAATTTCTCTAATAGTTAGTATTTTACTCCATGAACTTCAAATTTCAAAGTACACTACACCTCAAAAATTTAATATATTGCTAGTTTTCGACACTTGACCTATAAAATTCAACATATCGATTTTATTTCCCTTGATAAAGTAATGAGTTTAGATGCCTCCCTCTTCACAATGATCAAGGGTATATATCAAATCAACTTATAAGGTTTCCCCATGTACCTTCATGACTTTTACACAACCTCTAAAAATGGCTATGATGTCAAATGTTCATCTAATTCTAAAGAAGACCTCAACACTCATGAACAATGGTAAGGCTTGAGTTGCAGGCATACGATTAATTTAGGATGAGCTTAAATTGTAATGTTCAAGATACAAGCTTACCATTAGTAGAACTTGTAACGACTGGCAGGTATGTTGGGTGTCATTATGAAGCATTTACCCTACATTGAACTATTGAACATTTATTATGGTATTACTGCGCCAACATTTATTACGGTATTACTGCGCCAACCTAATGCGAAAACAAACACACTCCATTTATTTCGAAAATCACTGGTGCATCACACAATGCATGTTATGATTAACAATCTCATCATGATATTCATGAATGTCATCAATAGATTTATAGGACGGAGTGCTTCAAATCTGTAGTTAAATTGGATATTACAATGAAAAAATATGTAGGCGTGGTCTGCACAGTGTCACATTGTCTTCCAGATCTTGATTTGAGCAAACATACATTCAGTAAGTTTGAGAGGTTGTGAATTCAAATACAATGCTTGCTCACATATTAAATTACCTCAGAAGGTGTGTCTAATTATTAATTCCCTCGGAAACTTATGGCATAATTTGCACATAGATGACACACTCTTAAGTTTTAACATCCAGACTGGAGATGTCATGGATTTGGTTTTTTGATTTCATTGAATTCTTTCCATCTCCTAATCCATCAAGAAAATGTGGAGTTCCTTCAGTTGTGGAATCAGGAAAGGCCATTAGCGTGAAATTATTGTGGACTAATAATTCGCTATCAATCATCATCTCTTCTTTAAATCAAAATCCCGGTCCTGGTTGTTTCACTTAATAAAATGGAACTTCAATTCGTTAATATTGAAAATCTTATAAGTTGTTAAGGAGAAAAAATACACCATGGGGGTCTCATGGTTTTTAGTGGTAGTCTTATGATGGGACAACACCAGGAGGTTCCACAGTGAGAGAAGCTTGAAAATTTGTGGGCTCAAATCGTCGTAGAAGTTCGGTCTGATGAAGATTTGTCAGCGTTTAACCTAAGTTCAGAGGGTGATGACAAAGGTGATTATAACAATTCTTTCTACGTTTAGGAGAATCTGGGAGTGATGAGATCAATGAAGTCCTTAAATTATGAGCCAGACATTAGTAATGAAGAGAAGGTCCAAATTAGATGGAACCTCAGAGGAATTTAAGAGGGCATCGACATGAATGTCTCTCGCAATTGTTCGAAAACTGTAATGAGTAAAAAAAATTCAATAATTTTTTGGAAAGGATGTCAAGCCTTTGAAGATGGTTGATCATGGAATATAAAGCTCTTAATTCCATACATGACGATGACACGAAGTTGCAAGAAACAGGACGTCAATCAAAGATGTTCCTGATCCTAGGAGACGGCCGTTGTTGCACCGCCAAAGGCTAAAAAAGAGAGGTGCACAACATGCTCTCTAAGGAAGGCGTACTATAGAGGGGTTCAGAGGCATTCGTGAGGGAAATTCGCTGCAAAAATCAGATATTCGTCTCAAGAACAAACAAGGATGTAGCTTGAAACATTCACGATGGCAGAATAAGTTGCCTTGGCTTATGAAAAAGCTACATTAAAGATGAGGGGAGCTCGTAGATTTCTAAACTTTCCTCTCCACGTGGTAGAGGAGGCCCTCTCGCAATAACTCAAAATGAATTATGTGAGCCTCCCCAATTTAAAGTCCCCTATCATATCAGACGATGGAACATCAATGTGTAGGAAAAGGCCTAGCGAATTGCTTCTAGAAACGTCTCAGCCACCTGCAAAACAAATTAATTGGCAATTATGAAGATTGGATAAGGATGAGGTAGTACTGGTGTCTGAGAATAATTTTTCCAGAGATTCACAAGTGATGGTGGACATATAAGATCTTTACCGGAATGGGATTCGAAGAATGGATGTGGAAACAATTGACTATTGCATATCTTCCCTTGCTTTTCTTGTCATATGTTGAATGGAAGTAGATGGGTTCCCTATGTCCATGGCCAATAATTTCTCTTAGCACCGTGGGTTTTTGCATAAATCCAAGTATTCAATGTTCGCATGTGGAAACAAGAGGAGGCAGATGATTTCACAGCCACTTTTCGATTGCAAGGTAAACTTTTATGTTTCTCGACTTCGAATGTACCGATGGAAAATTATCCCCGTTTCAATTCTCTAAGCACCCTTTAACATCTAAAATTTATAGGTACTGTCAGAAAAACTTCAAATGACAAGGGCACTCATTGTGGATATTCTAATTGGCCAACTTGGTCCATGTCGTCAAACCATGTGAGATCACTTAAGTAGCCTATGTATAGGGAATGAGCCTATTTATAGGGAATGGAACCTTGAATTGAATCAAGGTCTATATTAGGAAAGAGAATCTTGAATTGCACTCATTGTGTATATTCTAATTGGTCAACTTGGACCCTCTCGTGAAACCATATGAGATCACTTAAGTAGCCTACGTATAGGGAAGGGAATCTTGAATTATATCAAGGTGATAGGTTGTTTAAATATTTAAAGATAATAGAAGTGCTCTTCCATGATTATTGGTAATTAATAAAATAAAAAATATGGAATTTTAAAATAAATCAAATTTTTAAATTTTTATTGGTGCAGTTTAAATTGTGATTGTTATGATATCAAATATTGTGTAAATTATGAGATTTAAAGTTCAAATCCCCTAAATAATCTATTCTACGGAGAGAAAGACAAGTCATAGACCAGTAATTACCTATATCCATGGCCTGCCATTGCTCTCAGCACCACAAGTTTTTGCATAAATCAAAGCATGCAATGTTCACACATGGAAAAAGGAGGAGGAAGATGATGCGTCGCCGTGTTCTTTCACACCCCACTTTTTGAACGCATGGTAAAATTTTATGTTTCTTGACTTCGAATGTACTGACGGAAATTTCTCCCCATTTTAATTCTTTAAGCACCTTGTAACATCTAAAATTTGTAAGTATTTTCAGAGAAACTGTGAATGACAAGTGCCCTTATTATGTATATTCTAATTGGCACATGTCGTCAAACCATAGTTACCAAGTTCGGCCATACTTGTCGCAAAAATTCGAAAATTCGTCGATACAGTACGGTTTGCGTGATAATACATTATTTTTAATAAGGTACATAATGTTTGGTTATGCCATCCATTTATGTTAATCGCGCATGGTTTTGTGCATTTTATTTTTGGAACAACCATTGGCTTAGCAGAGGGCAGAGTGCTCCGGAATAATTTCTTAGTTTACTCTGATCCATTCGTAAGCAGCTAGGGTAGAATATGTACACGAAAACATTGGAGACTTAGTACATGATCGGGTCATTGATTTGTAGTTCTGTCCCTCAGCAGAACAGACTGCAGACATCTTCACCAAGACATTCACTGAGCAGAAGTTTCGCTCTTTGCGTGATCGTCTTGGAGTAAAGGACACAGTTGCTTAGCAACTGTCTTTTCTTCCTCTTTTCTTTTGATTACATTGTATTTTGGCGGGGGGTTTTCCCACGAGGTTTTCCCTCTTTCCTCAATTTTATTACAAGTTGCACTGTATTTTGGGCGACCTTTGGCCTTACTTGTCAGGGCCCATTTTCTATTTTTCCCCATAGTGGTGTTCAGGGGGGGTGTTGGAACTACTACACCTACACGCGGACTCTCAGTTAGAGCATTGGATTGCATGCAAGTGGACTCTTAGTTAGAGCATGCGACTACATGCAACTACTACACATCTACATGCAGACTCTTAGTTAGAGCATGGGATTGCATGCAAGATTCCTTTTGCATGATTTACTCCTTGATTTGCTCCTTCTTTAACTTCGCAACTGACTAGTTATCTCCGGAACTTGTTGTAGGTGTTGAGTCTTCTCATTGATCACCACTATAGTGCATTACCTTGCGATCTTCACCCAATAATGCTATATCATGAGCATTGTAACATATTTTCTAATGAATCATTCTTTTCTTCTTTCGATTTTCCTTTAGTTTTTTTTCTTTGCAAAGCTGTGTGTTCAACTTTTACTACCTAGATTCATCTGTGCAGGTTTTCTAACACATTTACACTCGTGAGGCATTCACTGCTTGTAGAATAACTTGTTTCACGATGACTTTATAAGTTTTTGTTTATTAATAAATCAAAAATTGAAAAAACAATGATTTATATATTAAAATTGGTTATAGAAATTAGAAATTTTTTATTTAATAATCTATGATTAAAAAAAATAGTATGTTTAGTATTAAAAAGTTAGAGAAGAGGGTAAGTTACATATTTAGAATTTCCAAAAGCTTTAAAATTGTTTTTTCATTTTGATGATAGCCATTATGAGATAAGACGATAGTTGTTTAAGAAATTGTTGGTCTGGAATTTAAATTAAAGAAAAATGAGTTCTTTTGATTTATTACAAAAATTAATCTCTAGATTTATTGTTGAATAAATTTGGATCCTAAAGATGTAGTGGTTGAGGTTTTTTTAGTATGTTCTAATTAAGTGAAGTTTACTTTTAATACTTAATATTTAATTTCTTTACATTGAATTCAAGTTTGAATTTTTTCTATTCATATTATTAGATTTGAGTTGCATGTTTTCTTAATTTGCAATATCAATAAATTTGATATATTTTGTTCTTCACTCTTTCTAGATTATAGATAGAAAAAGTTCATGTTCGAAATAAATAAATAGGTATCCTAGTGAAGCAAGATTCATTTTAAATTTTTTAAATTTTGAAAAAAAATAACAATATCTTAATCTTTGTAAGATGCATATTCTCGAATTTTCCCCATATTAAATTTTATATAGTTGAATTTTTCCTGTATTAAATCGAATTTAAATTCGTATCCAAATTTGAATTTGGTAACTATGTGTCAAACCATCGGAGATCACTTAAGTAGCATATGTATAGGGAAGGGAACCTTGAATTGAATCAAGGACTTTATTGGGAAAGGGAATCTTGAACTATATAAGGTGATAAGTTATTTAAATATGCAAAGATCATACAAGTGTTTTTTCATGATTATTGGTAATTAATTAAATAAGAAAAATGGAATTTCGAAGTAAATCAAAATTTTAAATTATTTATTTTTTGTATGGAGTTTAATTAGTGATTGCTATGATATGAAATATTGTATAAACTAAAAGATTTAAGGTTCAAACCCCCTCGAGTAGCCTTTTGTACGGAGAGGACATGTCATAGGTCCTATTAATATTTGTTTTATAGGCAATGAAATTCAAGTTTAAAAAAAAAAGAAAAAAACAAGACTGAAATATGTGATAAATTCATGATATGTAATTCATATGCAACAAGACATTTGGTGAGGTCAAATGAGAAGGAAAAAAAAATATTAAAAATTTAAGAAAAAATCATCAAGAAAAAGCATATATTCACATAGATTGTGTGAAAATTACAAAATGATTGCCCTAATAATTTTATAAACAAAAATAACATAGGTCAAAAAAAATATTACATGCAACTAAAAGAATAAAATAAATACAAATCAAACATTCAACAAAAAGCATAAAATAAATACAAATCAAACATTAACCATCGCTAGAGGATGTAGAGGACACAAAGGTATAAATGATTTATTTCTCGACCAAATACATAACAATTATAATTACATGTATTAACTACATCCAAGTACAATGAACAATGTTCGTATTCATGTTTTAATGATTGAAAATCTATCTTTTCATGAAAGACACTAATCTCACATTAAATATTTATTCATAATTATGTCATTATTTACATTATTTTAAATCATTTAAAATAGTATAATGAATAATTAGTAAAATACACAAAATTATGAATTAGGGTGGTATTACAACAAGAGGAATAACTACAATGACATAGTCTTTAATAACTACAATATAACATAGTATTTACTTTTACGGCTAATTATCTAGAAGGGTTTATCTTTTATCTGCATTTCCCTCTCAGCACGTGCTTGCTCTGCACAATTTTCTCCACACAACTGTTGGGAATTTTTCTGCTAACTTTCCAAAAACAAAATCATAGAATAGAACAGAACAGAGAACAACACTCTGTTTCAAACACAGGATCTTTAACACAGCAGAAAGCTAAAGATTTATTTGCAGTGGACAAAGTTTTCACACATACCAAAAGAGCTTGTATTCATTAAATAAAAGAAACTGCTGTTACAAAATATGATCTTCCTCTCTCATAGAGGGATTTACAAAAATTCAGATTGTTGTGTCTGCAATTTTTTCTATTTCGTTGTTGCGGCCTCTTCTACATTCATGTGCTGCTAAGTGTTACAGATGCATTGTTGTGATTTTCCACATTCCTTTCTCACTCTCTCTCTGTCTCCAACTACTGAAAAGAAAAACTAAAACTATATATCTTTCAGGTTATGCGTGAAGGGGTTAAAAATGGCCACCAACCGCATTTACAAAATGTTATGGGCCTCTGGTACAGTCTGCTGACAAAAACGACCATTTCTGTTACTCTGTTGACCTGTAGGAGTTGGACGCAGTGGAATACACAAGAAACCATACTCCTTTTAATGCACTTACCTGCTCGAGGCGCATCCTTCTTGTTCTCATCCATTCTTCTTCTTTAATGTTGTTGGTGAGCAGTAATGGCACAAAGCCTTCTTTATTCCTTGGGAACACAAAGGTAGGTTAAACCATAAATGAGGCATGGTGGAGGGGTACACAAACCCAGAACAAATCACAACAGTCAGATCTGCAGATGAGCGGCGGGATCGCATCACAAAACATTATCGGGAGGATGAGACGAGGTGAGAAGCGGCAATGTGCGATGATATTGTATCGCAGTATCACAATCGACAGATACAAAACGGAGGGCTTAACGCGCAATGGGCGAAAGTTGCGATTTGTGATCTGCGATTACATCACATCACGAGATCGCAATTGCAAAAAACAAAGATAAACAGAATGAGGCAAGTGGTAAAAGGATGCGATTTGCAATATGATCGCATCGCAGAAGGAAACTGCATGGTTTTTCTGGAGTAAAGCATGATGCAGTTGAAATTACAACTTCAACACTCCCGTTTAATTTCAACTGCTGGGTTATCAGTCATACCCAGACATTTCCTCAAAAACTCAAAACTTTTATGTCCCAAAGGCTTGGTCAGAATGTCCACAACCTGTTCCTGAGTGCTGCAATGTTGTAAAACAATTTCTCCGTTGTTCACCAATTTTCTGATGTAATGGAACCTTGTATCAATGTTTTTCGTTCGTTTGTGAAACACAGAATTCTTGGACAGCGCAATAGCTTAGTTATTGTCACTAAAAATAACCGTTGCTTTTGCTTGCTCTTGGCATAGGCTCCTTAGCATCCTTCTCATCCAAACCGCTTGACACGCTGCTGCTGTAGCTGCCACGTATTCTTCCTCTGCTGTAGACAATGCCACAATGGGCTGTTTCTTAGAAGCCCATGAAATTGCTCATGAACCCATTTGAAAGAGATAACCGGATGTGCTTTTCCGATCATCTACACTTCCAGCCCAATTGCTATCGGTGTAGCCAACTAAATCTGAACTTTCTGAGATAGTATATAGAATGCCAAACCTTTTAGTGCCTTTGACATACCTCAGAATTCTTTTTGCTACCTGCTAATGTGCTTCTTTTGGCCTCTCCATGAATCTGGAAATTAAACTAACAACAAAAATTATATCTGGCCTAGTTGCAGTTAAATACATAAGGCTGCCAACTATGCTCTTGTACAATCTAGGATCAAAATCCTTGCTGTTGCCCTCTTTGCTGAGTTTTAAACCCGTCACTGTGGGAGTGATTGCTGCCTTGCTCTCTTGCATGTTAAATATTTCCAATACTTCATTTACATATTTTGTTTGTGAGATAAAATCCCATTTCCACTTTGTTCTACTTCTATTCCTAAGAAGTATCTCAGCAAACCCATGTCAGTGATTTCAAATTCCTCTTTCATGACTATTTTGAAATTTTCAATGAGGTAGTCATCATTACCTGTAAAAATAACATCATCAACATAGAACACGACAATTAAAATTTTACCATACTTTTCTTTGATGTAGACGGTGGGTTCTCCCTCACACTTTGCAAATTCATTTTCCAGTAGATATGAATCTATCTTACTGTACCACGCTCTTGGTGCTTTCTTCATCCTATAAAGAGCTTTCTTCAATCTACACACTTTGTGCTCTTGGCCTTTCTTCTCATAGCCTGGATGTTGCTCAATGTAAACCTCTTCCATTAACACTCCATTTAGGAATGCTAACTTCACGTCCATTTGGTAAACTTTCCACTTGTTCTGTGCTGCTATGGACAACACTGCTCTCACTGTTTCCATTCTTGCAACCGGTGCAAAAGTCTCCTCATAATCTTTCCCATACTGTTGCTTGTATCCCTTGACAACCAATATTTCCTTGTGCCTTTCTATCTTGCCTTCAGCGTTACTTTTGGTCTTGTAGACCCATTTGACTCTAATGACTTCTTTACCTTTTGGTAGCTCAACCAAATCTCATGTCTTGTTTCTTTCTATGGCATGGATCTCCTCATCCATAGCTTCTATCCATTTCTTATCTTTAATTGCATCTTCGAAATGAATAGGGACATCAACATGACAATATAAAGCAAATAAAGAATTCATACCTTTATCATAAATGTCACTTAAATTTCTGAACTTCTTATCTCTTTCATTTGGTGTGCAAGTGCTTGAAGAAGCACTTGAATTTCCTCCTTGTGGTGTGCTTGGAGAAGCACTCTCATTTCTCCTCAAGGGTGTCTCTTGCTGCCCTTGTGTTGGTGTTGTTGTTTGGGGATGCATTTTAGCCATCTCATCATCATCTTCATCATGAGACAAACAATTTTTAACATTTATTGTTTTCTCTATGCTTCCATCCCAAGCTTCCTCCTCAATGAATTGAACATCTCTGCTCACAAAAAAATTCTTGGTAGATGGGATATACAACTTGTAAGCTTTGGATTCCTCACTGTATCCAATGAAAATACATTTCTCCCCTTTGTTGTCCAACTTCTTCCTTAGTTGATCTGGAATGTGTGCATAAGCCACACATCCAAAAACTTTTATGTTAGTGACTCCTTGCTTTCTCCCACTCCATGCTTCTTCCGGCACTTTGTTTATCACTGCTTTTGTAGGACACCTATTCAAAATATATACTGCACAGTGTACAGCTTCAGCCCAATAATCATTTGGCAAATCTTTGCCTTTAGCATGCTCCTTGCCATATCCATGATTGCTCTATTCTTCATTTCAGCAACTCCATTTTGCTATGGAGTGTACCTTGCTGTAAATTGCTTGTGAATTCCATTTTCTCTACAAAATCGTAGGAATTCCTTGGAGATATACTCACCTCCTCTATCAGTTCTTAGAACTTTGATATGCAGCCCACTTTG